>WBZZ01000687.1:2500-22865 GCA_019918135.1 Paulinella micropora
TCTTTTCTTTTTCTTTCTTTTCTTTCTTTTTCTTTTCTTTTCTTTTTTCTTTTTTCTTTTCTCTTTTCTCTTTTCTTTTCTTTTCTCCAAGTTTCTTCTTTTGTATCTTCTTTCGTCTCTTTGCATTTACCTTTAATTTAATGAAGTTACTTTTACAAGTGACCTCTGGTCATCCATACAAATCGTTAGCCCGAAGGCCATTGATTTAACTAAGACGGCGACCCTTATAATATTAATATTAAAAATTATTGAAGTAACGTTGCAATATATTAAAGTAATAATAATAATAATAATAATAATAATAATAATAATAATAATAATAATAATAGTGCTTCTCTGTCAATGGCTGATGCATTTCTGCACATGCGCCTCCATCGTCTCACCCGTGAGGGGAGTACGAAGAATTGACGATAAGCTCTCATGACACCCCCGCAAGTGCAGTTCCAACACTTCCAGACGGGCCGGTATGTTCAATGAAAATACTGGTCCAGAAATAGACCGGTATGTTCAATGAAAATACTGGTGGCACCGACGGGAATCGAACTGGCGACAGGGCCCAGATGGTAGAACTTGACCACTGGGCTATCACGGTGTCCAAAATAATAATAATAATAATAATAATAATAATAATAATAATAATAATAATAATAATAATAATAATAATAATAATAATAATAATAATAATAATAATAGTAGTAATAATAATAGTGCTTCTCTGTCAATGGCTGATGCATTTCTGCACATGCGCCTCCATCGTCTCACCCGTAAGGGGAGTACGAAGAATTGACGATAAGCTCTAATGACACCCCCGCAAGGGCAGTTCCAACACTTCCAGACGGGCCGGTATGTTCAATGAAAATACTGGTCCAGAAATAGACCGGTATGTTCAATGAAAATACTGGTGGCACCGACGGGAATCGAACTGGCGACAGGGCCCAGATGGTAGAACTTGACCACTGGGCTATCACGGTGTCCATAATAGTAATAATAATAATAATAATAATAATAATAATAATAATAATAATTATAATAATAATAGTAATAGTAATAAAATAATAATTAAAATAATAATAATAGTAAAAAATAATCGTATGGAGAGATAGAGAGAAAGAGAAGTTGTTAAGATATGGATAGAAGAGCAAGGATAGAGGAAACCACTAAGAAACATTAAACGTCGTCAAACCATTTGGGGTTTCTTTCATTGGGGTAATAAAGTCCTGTTATCTACAGCGCTAACAATTAGCTATGCTAGCTATTGTTATCCCACCAACCATTGGTCATGATTGGTATAAGAAATTTCCAGCACATTGGGGGAGGTTGAGAGGGAGAGAGAGAGAGAGAGAGAGAGAGAGAGAGAGAGAGAGAGAGAGAGAGAGAAAGCTAAGACTCAAGTCTGCTGTTCGTAGAGCAGATAGTCCATGAGTGCGGCCTTGAACTCAGCTTTTTCCTTGATGATTTGGAGCGCTTCTGGTAGCCTGCTAAACACAGTCTCTGCAATGCTACTATAGTAGGCACTGTTTGAGTCGCGATATAGGAGTTGTTTTTTTGAGCGTCTTGTGTTGTGACTATGTACAGCAGTGATTGGTTTGAAGTTGTTGTAGTGGAGGGGGAGAAATGTTGTGAAAGTAGGGTAGATGTGTGAATGTGTTTCCATACATACACGATATTTATAAATAATCGGTGTAGTTAGAAGTCTGAGTTTAGCAGATAAGGGTGTGGTGGGTGCTCTCGGTGATGCTAGGCTTATGAGACGTATTATCTTTTTTTGCATGGTGATGAGAGGGTAGATGATGGTGTTTGGGGTGTCGGATCCCCAGATATATATATTATATGTTAGGAGGGAGTAGACTTGGCTATAGTATAGCTGGACGAGAATATGAGTGGGTAGTAGCTGGTTAACATGCCGAAACATTTGCACAAATGGTTGTAGACGGACAGCAATTGTTTGTACATGTTTCCTGAAAGACAGGTTGCTTTGGACAGTTGTACCCAGTAGTTTGATCTGTTTCTCATGTTCGAGTTTCGTCTCGCCGATCGCCAGCTGCAGCTTTACGTCCTGTCCAAACTTGTGGAAGATCGTGTATGTTGTCTTAGTAGGGTTAGGTACAAGATTATGTCTATGAAAGTAGCGTACAAGGCTGGTTGTATCGGCTTGTGCATGCTCTTGTAGTTGCTCTTTGTTAGATGCCGTAATTATGAGTGTGGTATCATCAGCGTATGCAAAGACCGTTCCATGCGTAAGTGATAGGAGGATGCTGTTGATATAGAGGATAAAGAGCGTTGTGAAAAGGGTGCTGCCTTGTGGTATACCGTGTGTGATCAGGCGGGGGTATGAGCGGGCGTGTTGGGTGAACACAGTTTGGAGTCGTCTGGTCAGGTAGGATTTGAAGAAGGCAGTTGTATTATCGCTCAAGTTGAATTCATGTTGTAGTTTGTGAATGAGTTTTGCATGGTCAATGGTATCATATGCTTTAGACAGATCGACAAAGAGTGCTAATACGTATTTGCCTGGGCCTTTTTGAGAGTGGATGTGGTTAAGGATTGTTTGAGTACAGATGGTGGTATTGGAATGCGGGCGGAAAGCATATTGAGTGCGTGAAAGGATATCATATCGGTTCAGGGGGTCCATGAGTTGTCGGTTGATGATTGTATCAAACACCTTCGCGATAATGGGCAGAAGGGATATAGGTCTATAGTTCTCTGGTAGTGTTCTGTCTTTAGCTTTATAAATTTCTATTACTTTTGTTATTTTTAGTACGTCTGGGTACTCATTCTTTCTACTGATTTATTGTAAAGTTTGCTTAGGATCGGTGCAATATATGTGCTTAAATCTTGTATTATTGCAGGTTTTATTTTGTTTATGTCTTCGGATTTATTTCTATCAATATCTTTAAGTGTTTTAGTTACTTCCTGTGTAGTTATATACTTTAGTCTGAAGATGCGGTGTTGTGTTTGTTTATGCTCTTTTTGTTCTTCTTTTTGTTCTTTTTCATATTGGGGGATTTGAGCGCTTACCTTAGCTCCTACCGACGTGTAGTGCCTGTTGAGGACGTTCGCGATGTCTTTCGCATGTGTGTACACCTGTCCATCTACGCAGAGTCTTGTAGGTGATGTTTTAGTAGCTTGCATTTGAGGGATAAGCATTCTTAAAGCATTCATTCTCTTCTTTGAATCGTGCTTTAGGTCCTCCATTAACTTCGTCATATATTCTTGTTTTGTTCTTTTTATTTCTCTGTTAGTCTTATTTCTGTGTGCTCTGTATCTGCTTTTGTTATAGTCAGTAGGCTTAACAATCTTTCTTTCGTACAGTTTTCTTTGTTTCCCAATCATTTTTCTACCTTCTTTGTTACACCATGGCTTCCATTTTCTTTTTTTAATCAGATTTCTCGTATTTTTCAATTGTATTCTTAATTGTTTTTTGTATTATGTTAAAGTAAGCATTAGGTGTTGTCTTATTAAGTTCAGTGTCTAGTTTTTGCTCTAATTCTGCCTTTATTTCGTCTAGTATTCTATCCTTTTTGTCTTTATATCTTTTATTACTTCGTCTTTTAGTGTTTTTCTTGTGTACGATAGGCGTATGGAATACAGCATATATGGGGTGGTGGTCAGTGATCAACACCGGCAGTGTGTCGGCAGTGACATCTGTGCATATAGTTGTGAGGATCCTGTCAAGTACCTTTTTGCTATTCCAGTATGGGTCAACTCTCGTGGGTTTGGTTATTGTTGTGTATAGGTTGTTGATAACAAAGAATTCACAGATAGCATGGGTTGGGCGTAGTAGGTCTATGTTTAGGTCACCAACAATTGTAATGGTGGTGGTGAGGTTGACATAATGGTGTCTATGTAGTTCTGTAGTGCAGGGAAGAATTCTGGATCACGTGTTTGTGATGATGGTCGTTTGTATATGTGTAGGATGGTGTGTATAGGGTTGTTAAGGAGGTGAGTGCTGTGGATTTGCATTGTCGTGGTGGATGCTTTTGAAAGTTTGCTGTTGTGGATTGTGACGTTCGTGCTGTTTTTATAGTAGACAGATACACCGGTGTATGGTGTGATATGTATGTTGGGATTGGAAATGATGTATGGTTTGTGTCTGGGTGGAGTTTGGTTTCTGTCAGTGATATGATGTCAGGTATGATTGGTATCTTATGCATGTGTCTTAACAGAATTTCATGATTGTTGATCAAACCTCTTACGTTTGTGTGATATATAGAAAACGATTTAGTAGCTTTAGGGAGAAGGGGTGTGAGGTTAGGATGTACTATTCAGTCCGGTGGGGCATCGGTTCGCTTCGATTCGGAACTTATGAGCTCTTTGCGACTGCCTCAGCGGCAGCAGGCTGTGAACTTGAGCTGGAGGATTGGGAGGCCTTGGATCTGTGGGTTTGATCTGGAGAGGAGGATGAGTTTTCTTCCCGGGACTTCTCGAATCTTCGTTGAGGAATTCGTATTGCGTGAATTTCTTTATTTTGTACACCTTACCAGTCGCTTTGGCACGTACACAAACATCTCCATTGAATGTCCAGCATCCGGAAACGAAGTTACGATTGTTTCTTGCAAGTTCACGGGTCATTGCAAACAGCTGTTTTGTTGCAGGTGTCAAGCTCTCGTTTATGAAGATGCCATATGTCTTGTCGCCTTTGTATTCAGACAGGTGTGGGGCACATGTGAGGTGTCTTCGTGTTTGGCAGATGTTTCTCTTTCGTATTTCACGAACTCGTTCTTCATTTTGTTAGTCTTGAATTGAACTCTGATCACGGGCCATAATGGTTTACCGTTCTTTGCAATGCGTGCTTTGTATTGCGTGTTCTTATTGATCAGTCTTCTGCAAGTGAAGTCATCGTCCTTGAATTCGATGTTCTTCTTCAATAAAGCTGTCACAATCGCTTTCGTCTGTTTACTACTTTCATTTTTGTGGTACGGTATGCCGGTAATGATTGCAGTATCGAGAGATTCGTTTTGTTGGGATATTTCTTCCGGTTTTTCATACTTACGTTGCGGGAAGTCATCTTCGAAATTGCTATCTGGTGAGATTTCTAGTGGTGTTTTCCACTGTCCTTGTGCATGGGATGGTTTGTCAGTAGCATTGCGTGCACTGGATGATGAGGATGAGTTGGTTGCAGTGCTGGGTTTGTGGCTTGGGTTGACGGAGTTTGAGCCGGAAAATGGGTCGTACGGTTTTTTTTGCGTTTTTCTCACGTTCTTGCTCGAGTTGTTGTTTGACACTTGTCAGTTCACCTTTCACTGTTCTGAGCTCTGCTCGCATCTCTTGCATTTGTTTCAGTAGCTCTTGGATGAGAGTGTTGGTGTGTGTTTCTTCGACTGCAATGGCAGTTACGACTGTGTCGTCATTGTTGTCAGTCATTTTGTCATTTTTGGGTTCGTTTTTTCAGCAGTGTCATGTTTGGCAATTTTCTGAGGTGGTCTGGAGGGAGATATGATCTCAGAGTTGGTTTGCTTGTTTGGTGTTAGTCTTGCATGTCGCTTGCTCGCACTAGTCGCTTGCATACTAGGCCGGCCCACTTCTTTTGTCTCTTCTTTTGTCTCTTCTTTTGTCTCTTCTTCTGGTCCTTTCCGTTCTCTTTTCTCTTCTCTTTTCTTTTCTCTTTCCTCTTCTCCTTTCTTTTCTCTTCTCCATTCGTTTCTCTTCTCCTTTTCTTTCTCTTTTCTTCTATTTTCTTCTCTGTTTTCTTTTCTTTTTCTTTTCTTTCTCTTTTATTTTCTATTCTTTTCTCTTTTCTTTTCTCTCCTTTTCTTTTTTCCTTTTTCTCTTCACTTTTCTTCTCGTCAAACCTCTCTCTCTCTCTCTCTCTCAAGTTTTTTTTTTTTTTTTTTTTTTTTTTTTTTTTTTTTTTTTTTTTTTTTTTTTTTTTGCTTTTTTTCTTTTTCTTTTTTCTTTTTTTTTTCTTTTTGCTTCTCGGTTACTAGTGGAAAATCTATGTTGAAGATAACATCACTTCTCTTCTACACATATTTTCCCCGATCCTTCTCTTTTTCTCTCTTTTCGTTAAGTTATTAACAATAAAACTTTCTTAATAATTCAATAAGTTTTATTAATACTTGAATTAGTTTTATTAATATTATAATTGAATTAGTTTTATTTAATACTATTGATATAAATTTTTATTAATAACTTGTAGGTGAGCTTTTAGCTTACCTGGAGCAACTTGAACAAAATGGATGGACATCCCCGGAAACCGGCCGGCATTATAAGGTTAAACTTTTTGTGACCGGTGACATGAAGTGGCTGCTTTCATGCACCTGGCATAAAGCAGCCTCTTCAGATAACTCTTGTTTTTTGTGCACATGCCATTCAGACGATAGAGCAGATTTAGAGGTAGAGTGGGGTGTGACTAGAAAGAGCACTGATGATGCATCACAACCCGGAAAAAAACGGCATGCACAGTCACTTTTTCATTTCATCCCGCTTGAAAGACACATACCAGACTTGCTGCACATGATGCTGCGTGTGTGCGGCCGGATGACTGACTATATTATACGAGAGATTTTAACAGGAAAGCCTCGCCGGTGTCCCTTGGAGTTTGGACATTCCGCTTGATTCACCGTACGCGTCCCTTGACTCAAGACTCGCGCACTTCAAAGATCAACTTGCAGGTAAAAACCGGGCGGGAAAGGTAATTTCCGGTTTCAAATGTCGGTATAATGACGAAAAAAAAGATCATGAATGGACTGGACTTGATCGCGGTGTCGTTTTATGTCGGAAGTTTACGATGACAATTTGAATCTAGAAAATATTTTCTGCCCGGGCCGCTGGAAAAATATTAAGACTTTTTGCGCGGGCTGGTGGAATCAATTTCGCAAAATCAACAATCCGCACATTTTCACTGACACGGAAGCGGATTTGTGGCAGAAACAAACTCTGACTTTGTTTCTTGAACTAACTTCTATGAAATACCAAGGCCCCGCTCATCCTTTGATCGAGGATGGGACTTGGTATTTGAAGGTACCTGGTAGAGGCGGTGAACCAAACGATATCGTTTACTGGCGGGAGAATGGGAAGGAGCCTGTGAGGAGGGGTGAGAATGGGCCCGTTATGCGCCGGAAGGATGTATATCCTTACGGTACTTTCGATCCGGATTTCATTACTCCATGCGTGCATCTTACCGTTAATCAAATCACTTTTTTTTTTAAGCTTCACGGAACTTACTGGTTTTCTTGTCAGTCGCTGGAGCTAGTAAACAACATGCATTCACAGCTTTTTTTCAAGCGTAACACTCGTCGCGATACGTGGATGTTAGAGCTTTTACAGGCTAACTATCGTGTCAAAGAGCTCCAGTTCCGGGGGTACAAGAAAAAAGACTACAAGTTCCGTTGCTCAATTTGCGCTAAGTACTATGTGTACAAAATATCTTTTCAGAAACATGAAGAAGAGTGCCGCGCTGAAGCTGAAGTTGATTTAGACCTTGTCATCGGTCTCAGCAAGGAGAGGATGTGGGCGGATGAGGAATTTTTTGATTATTAATATTAATATTTATTATTATTTATTATTATTATTATTATTATTATTATTATTATTATTATTATTATTATTATTATTATTATTATTATTATTATTATTATTATTATTATTATTATTATTATTATTATTATTATTATATTATTATTATTATTATTATTATTATTATTATTATTATTATTATTATTATTATTATTATTATTATATTATTATTATTATTATTATTATTATTATTATTATTATTATTATTATTATTATTATTATTATTATTATTATTATTACATACCGGTCCGTCTGGACCAGTATTTTCATTGAGTGGACACCGTGATAGCCCAGTGGTCAAGTTCTACCATCTGGGCCCTGTCGCCAGTTCGATTCCCGTCGGTGCCACCAGTATTTTCATTGAACATACCGGTCCGTCTGGACCAGTATTTTCATTGAACATACCGGTCCGTCTGGACCAGTATTTTCATTGAACATACCGGTCCGTCTGGAAGTGTTGGAACTGCCTTTGCGGGGTGTCATTAGAGCTTATCGTCAATTCTTCGTACTCCCCCAACGGGTGAGACGATGGAGGCGCATGTGCAGAAATGCATCAGCCATTGACAGAGAAGCACTATTATTATTATTATTATTGTTATTATTATTATTATTAATGGACACCGTGATAGCCCAGTGGTCAAGTTCTACCATCTGGGCCCTGTCGCCAGTTCGATTCCCGTCGGTGCCACCAGTATTTTCATTGAACATACCGGTCCGTCTGGAAGTGTTGGAACTGCCCATGCGGGGGTGTCATTAGAGCCAAGGCAGATTTTATTATTATTATTATTATTATTATTTAGGGAGTTCATAGGCCATTGGTCCTTTCAATGGGCTGATTGGTATAAAGCTCCTAGAGTAATGTTCTATGCCGTCACTTCCTTTATTCCACCGATTGGTGTGGAGACTTTCCTTATGGAATGGAGGACTGGATGCACATGGCCTTTTGGCTCAGCAATTGGCAGGAGATACATTATTATTATTATTATTATTATTATTATTATTATTATTATTATTATTATTATTATTATTATTATTATTAATATTATTATTATTATTACTACTACTACTACTACTACCACTACTACTACTACTACTACTACTACTACTATTATTATTATTATTATATATTATTATTATTATTATTATTATTATTATTATTATTATTACTACTACTACTACCACTACTACTACTACTACTACTACTACTACTACTACTATTATTATATTATTATTATTATTATTATTATTATTTTTGAGTGTTGACTGTGACATATTTGAGGGAAATCCCGATGAAAAAACCTAGTCACACTTGCTAAACAGAGTTCCAGCCCAATGGCCTCAAGGCGTTAAACTGTGAGCCAACTCATAACCCTTTGGTGGTAGATGCTGGGAGGAGGGTCGTTGCGCGCGTAAAAGATCTTAAACTCCGCATATGCTGGTTGATAGCCCCGACCCAGCAGACACCAGATTGTTATGGGTGGGTTCGAGGCAGCTATAGCAACCGCGCTTGGTGTATGCACTTGCACATTCGGTGACGTCTTGCAAGAGTTGCTGGGACTGCGGAACAACCTCGGCTTAGTGCAGTCTTGCCCTCAGGAGCTCCATCGGTGGCCCCGATCATCAGGCGAGAGACTGACACGGGGGGGTGGAGGACCTCGAACAAGGGTATTGGAGGCTTATGTCCGTTGAGGATATGCCATTAGCTGCATCAGTACGCCTCAGATATAGTATTATTATTATTATATTATTATAAATTATTATTATTATTATTATTATTATTATTATTATTATTATTATTATTATTATTATTATTATTATTATTATTATTATTATTATTATTAATTATTGAACCGGCTTACGTACATTAATATTGTAATTAATCAGTAGTAATAAAATATTTTATTAATACTAAGGCACTGAAATATCTCTGAGATTTAATATTTTGTTTTGCAGTTGATGGTGAAATTTCTTTGATGTCCACACCTAAAAATAATAATAATAATAATAATAATAATAATAATAATAATAATAATAATAATAATAATAATAATAATAATAATAATAATAATAATAATAATAATAATAATAATAATAATAATAATAATAGTGTATCTCCTGCCAATTGCTGAGCCAAAAGGCCATGTGCATCCAGTCCTCCATTCCATAAGGAAAGTCTCCACACCAATCGGTGGAATAAAGGAAGTGACGGCATAGAACATTACTCTAGGAGCTTTATACCAATCAGCCCATGGAAAGGACCGATGGCCTATGTACTCCCTAATAATAATAATAATAATAACAATAATAATAATAAAAATAATAATAATAATAATAATAATAATAATAATAATAATAATAATTTAAAAAAAATAAAAAAATAAAAAAAAAAAAAAAACATCTCTCAAGGGGAAGCAGGCAGCGCTGCTGCTCGCCTCGCCAAGGTGCCGCCGCGATGCGGGATCCGCTGCGAACGGCAGAGGCTGGGGCAGCAGAGGGCGGCAGCGCAACAGACACGACTTGGACAGGAGGGGGGGGCGCGCGGCCACAGCGGCGCGACGACGATTGCGGGCCTATGCACCTGACCACTCTATCCCACTAGCACTATACTCCCGCGCCATATTTTTCCATTCCTTGCTTTTTTTTTGGCTTCCCTAGACAGGGGGCGCCCGCGACGCTTGGCGGCAACAGTAGGGTGGGCAAGTTGCCACTCATGCCGACAACCCGAGCAGAGATGGGCACACGTGGCTAGTGGGGAGGGTGCAGGCGGGGCGGGCGGGGCTGCAGGCTCAACCTGTGTGTGTACGTTGATATGTATGTATGCATGCATGTATGTATGTACGAATGCATGGATGACCTGCTGGGGCGCCTCGTCTTCGTCGGTGTCGCCCGCCACATCGATCTGCAGATCCATGTGGTGGTCGAGCACTATGCGGGGCGTCCAGGGATCCTCATCCTCCCCCTCCCCCTCCCCCTCCCCCTCCCTCTTTTCCTCCGCCCCCTTTTCCTTGCTACGTCTATCCATGCCTTCATTTTTTTTTCTCACTCTCTACCTCCTCGTCGTACACATTGAACATGATGCCTGGCGGCGGCTCAAGCACAACCCCCCCCCCCCCCCCCCCCACCTTCACCTCTCTCACTTGCTCCGCCCCGCTATTCTCCGCGCTATTCCTACTCCCACTTAAGGTGAGCTTACATTTTTCCACCATATCACCTCACCCTGCCTAACCCGAGCCTCAAACTGCTTCAAGCGAGCCTGCACGTGCTCCTTGAGCCTCAAACCCCCGTTTCTGCTTTGGTAGCAGTCCTGTGGGGAGAGGAACTGAAGAGCGCGGCCCATGGGGATGGGGCCGGCTGTTATCATCCTCTCCCGTCTGACACCCGGCAAGGCCGGACCAAACAAAGTATCATACGGCTCGTTGGAGCGCATGTACGAATTATGGAAAGGCTTACGCCAATCCGTGCCGCCGTCCATGTTGAGCATGAACCAGCCCTTCTCCGAGGGCAGGCGCAGCACGATGCGCCACCAGGGCCCCTCTGTCCCCTGCTCTTGTTCGTCCTACAAGGGGGGGGATTGTAAAGAGAGAGAGAGAGAGAGAGAGAGAGAGAGAGAGAGAGAGAGAGAGAGAGAGAGAGAGAAGGAGAGAGAGAGAAGGAGGTGACCCAAAAAAAGATAACCACCTTGTGGTACCCCGGCCTAAACCGGGGTACGTTGATGACGGAGTGTTGACGGGCCAGCACCCGCCAGTGACGCACCCAACGGAAAGTCGCCACCAAGTAGAACTTCTGGGGTTGCTCCTAAAAGAAGAAGAAGAAGAAGAAGAAGAAGAAGAAGAAGAAGAAGAAGAAGAAGAAGAAGAACGAAAAAAAAAACAAACAAAAAAAAAAGAAGGGGGGGGGGGGGGCACATCCTCGGGCTCTGCACGTTTTTCTTTTTTTGACAACGTGATCTTTGTCCTTCAGGATTGTCGCAACCCTCCTCAATTCTGACTTGTAAGCAGTCAGGACGCTCACGTCCATATCCACACTTGGTGGCTGCCCGGTGATGGCAGAAGCGATGTTATGTAAGTCGGGGAACCCCACCACCAAAACACCCGGAACGGCAGTGACGGGTCGTCACTGACCGTGTCGTAGACGATGTTAACGCCCGTGCCCTCAAAGAGGGCACGGACGGTACTGGGGGGTGTTCAAAGTCCGACATCACTTTGAAATCAAGGTTGCTTTTTTGCACCCCGCCTAAGAGTAATGGCAGATAGGACTTGCTGTCCTAAGGCACGACGTGCCAGGGCTACCGGGGTTTGCCGTGGGAGCAAAAACAAGTCTTGGTAGCTATTGAATTTTGTTTTTGGCCTAATGCCAGGTCTGGGGGGGGCTGCTGCCACGTTGTGCAGCGAGACCTCCCTACGTTCGGTGCGGAGGGGGGGGCGGGACCCCCCACCCCAACGTGCTGGGGCCAGGCAGCATAAATGACGCGGCGCAAGGTAACTGCGTATTCCTCCCCAGGAACCGCAGCAGGCCTCCCCACATTCCACCCCTCGACCAAGTCAGTGAGCTGACGCTCTGACATGAGGTCGGCGAAGTGGGGAGGGCCAAAGACGGGGTCGTTCACCAAAGGAAGCGCAGCCTGCATGTAGACACCCTGAAAAAAAAAAAATTTATCATCAGATTCCAAATGCACCTCATATACAACAAGAACAAACACAGAAAAGCAAAAAAGACTACATATAGCACATAGGTGAATGTGAACAAGGAGAGAGACACAAAAACCAAAAAATGGATAAATACAAGCATACATGTCGTGAGTGGCAACGGAAAACATGAATGAAAATGTGAATTGAAGGGGGGAATTACTTGGGGGACATGTAAATACAATGTAGGAACACAGGTCAAGGCAAGGGGAAGGGTATTTGACACAAACACATAAAATAGTTGCAGAAAAAAAAAGTGCACAGACAGATAAGGAAAACAAAGCTGACAAGGACAAGGAAAACAAACATAAAAACACACGTTTTGTGCATGTTCAAGACAGCCAACATGTAAGCTGAGAGAAAACAAAGAAAACAGGTATAGGATACATGTATTTCACAAGAGTGCCAAGTAGGGCAAACAGTAACAAGACAGAAACAGAATAACGACATTTCACAACCCCCTCTCACAGCGAAAACAAACACACCAGTAGTATAGGGTGCCACTTTGGCACACTTTTTCAATACATACCTCCGTTGAAATCAAAATGATTCCAACGGCTCTCCTCTTCATTTCGCAAACAAACAATACAGAAAGCAATTATAAGCAAATAAGCCTTAGTCTTAAAAGTTAATTTCTATTTAAATAATTATAAAGACACATATATAGGATGACGCCGTTCAGGATTTCAAAAGGTTGTGTAATGGTTAAGAATAATGAAAAAAGACCTATGGTGAAAGTTCAATGGAGAGAAGGAGGAAAAGTTATGTGTAAGAGTTTCTGCATAGGAAAAGGCAAATTAAAAGAGCAAGCATGGGAAGAAGCAAATAAATATCATAAAGAATTTGTAATACCTAAATATGAAGAATGGAAAATAAACTACGACAGTGAAAGAAAAGCAATTAAAAATGAAAAAAATCAAGAAATGGATAATTAAAAGTTATATTTGTGAATGTGGAGCAGAGATTACAAATGGAAGTAAATGTAAGCATAAGAAATCTAATAAGCATAAAGAAAATATAGAATCTTTGTTTTCAACTACTTCGAAAACAAAAAAATTAGCATAGCCGTACAACATTTTCTCCGATCTAATTGAAATCATTTCGACGGTGGTATGGGCAAATTTTATGTTAAAGACAAGGACACAATACTATATAGAGGCACACAGGGACACAGGACACCCCCCACATTTGAGACGGAGAAATTATTTTAATTTTATAAAATTATATTTCCTTAGATATATTTATCAAACATGGAGACACACACGTATAACGGCAAGGTCTACAGGTTGGATAGATTAAGGGAATATAAGATAAATTACGAAATCAAGTCTGTCAGGGGTCGGGATGTGCTATATATCAAACCGAAGGTAAGGGGGTATAAGATTGATACACTGACTGCCCAAAACTACTTGAACCAAGTAAGAGGTGCGGTGTATTTCGAACACCATGCTATACCAATAGCGCCACCTTTACCTACGATTGAAGAGAAAAAAGAAATCAAGGAAAATGTCAGAGGCTTGATGCGATATGGTAATTACGAAATCAAGCGAGACGACAGAAAGGAGCACAAACTTGGAATAAACGAAAGTATTTACAGGGTTGTGTTGAATGGAAACTTTCGGTCTTTCACTATGCGAGATGTAATAAGATTTATTGAAATCATATTGAACGACTTTTTAAAACGACAGGGGCAAAGAGATAAGGTTGATGTAGGTATTGAGTTTGTAGATTATTATGGCAAAGTATCTACAGGCCAACATTATGTCAATGAAATCTCGGTTGAAAAAGTTTTAGAAAGATTGTCGTCAATATTTCAAAGCAACGAAAGTCTTTATATGGATGAAAGTGGCACCAACTTTGATAAATTAAAGTTTGTATTAAAGTCTGTTAAAATGCCTACGGGCGGGCAAGGCTACAGGTTTTGAACAAACTGGATGTATATAGAAAGAAAGGAGTAATCTGTATTACTAATAGCGATAACTTATGCCTAGCACGAGCAATCGTTGTTGTCAAAGCAAAAATTGAAAAACATCAAAAATACAAAACAGTATTAATGGGGAGAAAGATACAGCAGGAAATGGCTGAGTCTTTACACGATGAAGCGAAAGTTATTAAGGATGTGTGTGGGATACAAGAAATTAATACATTCGCTAATCACATTAAATACAATCTGGTTATTGTCGAATTCCCTGAACAAATAGTTTATAAAACAGAACTACTTGATGCGAACGGCGAACGGCTGACTAACCTTTACATTCTAAAGACTGAAGGACATTACGATGCCATAACTAACATGAAGTCTATGCTAGGAAAAAAGAATTTCTGCGAGTTGTGTCTAAGAGGGTATATGGAAAGACATGCCTGCGACGCCAAATGTAGTATCTGCGAAACCAAGGGATGTAAGGGAATAAACGACAAGAGCCAGTGGAAAGAGTGTGAGAAGTGTAATAGAAAGTTTCCAAACACTGAATGCTTTAATAATCACATGACAACAAACTGCGATGTAAAAGCGAAATGTAAATCGTGTGGACTGAATTACAGGAAGAAAGATGAACACAAATGCGGATATGCGAAATGCAGAAATTGTAAACTAGTGAAACCGCTTGAACACCAATGTGAAATAGTCCAAAAAGAAATCTTACAGCCGTCAGAGCAATACATATTCTTTGACTTTGAAGCGACACAGGACACAGGCGAACACATTGTAAATTATGCTGAAAGCCAGTATTACGATGCGAAGGAACCTCCAGTAATTCACAAGAGCATTCAAGACTTTTGTAATTGGGCTTTTGACACTAAGCACAGCGGATTTACCTTTATCGCACACAATGCTCGCGGTTATGATTGTCAGTTTATTCTTAAGTGGCTTGTAGATAACAAACAGACACCATTTGTCATTTACCAAGGCGGTAAGATAATGATGATGACACATAAGAAATACCGCTTCATTGATAGTTTGAGTTTCCTTACGATGCCATTGTCGGACTTTCCAAAGACATTCGGACTAACGGAACTTAAGAAAGGATACTTTCCGCACTTCTTCAACACAGACAAGAACAAAAACTATGTTGGGGTTATGCCACATAAGAAACATTACGGCTACGACACTATGCGAGGAGATAAGAGAAAGGAGTTTTTAGAATGGTATGAACAACAGGTTAATAATCACAACCATTTTGATATGGCGAAGGAAATCGCTGAGTATTGTCATAGCGATGTTGATATACTTAGAAAGGGTTGTATAGATTTTAGAAAGCAGTTTCTTGAATTCGGTATTGACCCGTTTCAATATACAACTATTGCGAGTTGTGTTATGGCTCTGTATCGTGCTAAGTTTATGCCTGTTAATTCAATTGCGGTATTGAAAGCGGAAAAACAAAACAGGATGGCTTCAAGGGCTTGTGTTGAATGGTTAGCCTACAGAAGTAGACTAGACAAAACAGACATTATGCATGCCTTCAACGGAGGTGAAAAAATGTTTCAACTCGGGCAATCTCGTGTGTATGTAGATGGCTGGGACGAGAAAAACAAAATCGCTTATGAGTTTTACGGGTGTCATTGGCACGGCTGTCAGAAGTGTTGGAACGGCAATGCAATGAATGCCAAGAAAAATAAGACTATGGGCGAACTATACAAGGAAACAATGAGAAGAGAAAACCAACTGAGCCAACAGGTAAAAGTAATAAGTGTCTGGGAATGTGATTGGAGCCTGATGAAAACCAGTGAAAGACTGGCCGAGGATACCAACGAACGAATTATGGAACAAGAAGGATTAAACCCACGAGAAGCAATGTTTGGAGGTAGAACTAATGCTCTAACATTGTATTGGAAATCACGACACAGCGACGAATACGCGAAATACATCGACATATGCTCACTCTATCCGACCGTCATGTACTATGACCTTTACCCTAGCGGGCACCACGAAATCATCAGACCAAATGATGGTGTGGAACGAAAAGATATGCGAAACAAAATAATAAAAAAGGAATACTTTGGAGTGGCTAAGGTTAAGATGCTACCGCCGAGAGGATTACTACACCCAGTCTTACCAAAAGCGGACAGAGGCAAGATGATGTATTACTTATGCGATAAGTGCGGGATGACTGAGCACCACGGCGAATGCAAGCACACCGACAATGAGCGGGCAATAACAGGAACTTGGGCAACTCCAGAAATTTACCAGGCCTTAGATAAAGGGTATAAGTTAATGAAAGTATATGAAGTATGGCACTGGAAAGAACAGAGCAGTAGCCTATTCAAGGAATACATAAAAACATTCTTGAAGGTTAAGCAGGAATCAAGTGGATATCCAGCAGGATGCAATACGGCCGAGGAAAAAACAAAACTACATAAGCAGTATGGAAATCAAAATGGGTGTTAAGATGGATGAAAACAAAATAGAAGAAAACTCAGGTCGCCGTGCGGTGGCTAAGTTGTGCTTGAACTCCTTGTGGGGTAAGTTTGGAGAGAAGCAGAACAAAAAACAAAACAAAATGATAAGGGATAAGGAAACCCTATACAAACTAATGAACGATAAATCAGTGGATAACATAAATATTAACATAATCAACGACGAAATAATAGAGGCCAGTTATGATTTAAAACAGGATGCGGTCAGCGACCCGATTAAGACAAATATTGTAGTTGCTCTATTTACTACCTGCCACGCGAGAATGAGACTTTATGAGATGATGGACAGACTAGGCAGGAGAATTCTATACCACGATACGGATAGTGTAATATATACCACAGACCTGACAAAAGGCGAAGATGATGTAAAGACGGGCAAACTACTCGGGGACTGGACAGATGAATTAAAGGGAGCCAAGATAAAGACCTTCGTTGGAGGCGGGGCAAAGTGCTACGGATACTTATTAGATGACGGCAAAGCCTGTATGAAAGTAAAAGGATTTAGTATGAATTACGAGACGAAGAAGGCCTTAAACTTACCTAATATGTTAAGTGTAATCAGTTGCGGGCTTGGTATTAAAAAACACTGAATTATTTGAGAATGGTAAAAATGAACTGGCCGAATTGTTAGAGACTGAGGAAGAATTAAGGATTGCTAAGCGAATTGAGAAGTCTGGAAAAGTAGTTATAATAGAAAACAACAAGATAACGCGAGACAAACAAAAGAAAAAAATAACAAGCGAATACTTAGAAAAGATATTTAGTTTTACATATACAAAAAGACAAGTTATCGGTATTGTAGAGAATGCGATTGAAACGAGACCATTCGGATACTATTAAAGCAAGCAAAAATAAGCGTTATGTTGATTTTTATTTAAAATTCAACATTGGATGAAAGCGATGCTCATAAATATAAATAATTAATTTTTTTCAATAAATTTTTACCAGTCTATATATACCAATGACCACCCTCACCAGACTATGCAAGAAGTTTGAGAAACTCTCTATTGAAAATAAAAAAGAAACATTTTCTCTTACCGATGTTAAAAAGATAATTAACGACGAAATCCAAATGATTGAAAATGCGCGGGCTGGCAAGCCAACCGATGTTTTTCCATTTGGTAAATATCGTGGCAAGAAAATTCAAGATGTAGCGGTTATTGATAAGCCATATCTTGAATGGGTTATGAAACAGCCGTGGTTTGAAAAATTTACAGACATTAAAAGTGAAGTAAAAAAAATACATATAATTGATATTCGTAAATCCACACTCCCGCTACCGCTCCCGTGTGTTTTATGAACATTGTTTTCTTTTAATTATTTTTATTTAATTTTTTTTTTGATGTTTTAGAATAAGCGAGAGTGCGTAGCACGAAGCGTAATTCTTAAATATCTTTATATACCAATGACCGACCTGAGCACCAAACAGGACTACTTGAATGAAATTGAAAAATGGAACCTTGATGGAGATGTCAAAAAGCCAACCATTAAATGGACTAAACCCGACATTGTTTCTTTTTATGAGCAATACAAGCCAAGGGATGATAATGTTAAAGTCGTTATACCACCCAATGTTAATTTACAAGATAAATCAACATTAGACACATTGACGAAAATGATGGAGGAAGAAAGCACTCCTTTTACGACTGCTGATTTAAAAGAAACGGGGATTACTGAAATAAAGGCTAAGGTCGGCGAAGAGATGGAGAATGCTACATGTACAGAAGAAGGTTGTATATTAAAGAAAGATATTTTTCTTCAATATGGTAAGTATAAAAAAAATGAAAATTGAAGATGTTGCTAAGATTGATAAACCATACCTTGAATATTTAGTTCAACAACCTTATTTTAATAACAAAGACGCAGTAAAAAAATATCTCTGATTGATATTTTAGAAATTAGACTTTCGCCTCCAAAACTATTTCGACAACTTCGAAATAGTTTATTCGTCTATTTCTAAAACATCGTTTTTACGATGTAATATTTTTTTTTATTTTTTCACGATGTTTGCAAAACACACGGGAGCGGTAGCGGGAGTGTGAATTTGCAAATATCTATTGGTCTTCTATAAAATTAGCAATAATATTGACATTTCCACCATTATTAGTAGTAGAAAACCGATTTCTGCGTAAAAGTTAATACATCACTTGGAGACAGATAAATATCATAATTTCTTAGATTAATTTGTTGAGTTGAACTTGCATTAACATAAATTTTAAAAATCGTCGTTCCCGCTGGCGATAGCAGTCGCTGTTGTGTCGGTAATCAACTATTGAATATTTCGTATCTACATCCGCATACACTGCTCCAGTTAATGTTCCATTAATCACCATTCGCACTATATTCGTTTTTGTGTCTTCATTACTAATACTTATCAATGATGGATATACTAATGAATAATTGTCTAAGTTAGCACCAGCACTATCATATTTTGCCTTATTTCTTATACTCAATATCGGTCTTTCTGTGGTGTGAGCGACTTCAGCACCCTCAATTGAATTCGTTATGCTGGTATTAATAGTATTTGAGCCCTCAATGAATAAACTAGCACTCGCTGTTTTAAGAATTTGTATTCCAGTCTTTGCATCATTTCTCATTACTGCTGTAAAGGGTAATGTCATATTTCGCAGGCTTACACCATTATTAGCATTCGCATACTCAATCATATGAACTATTGAAATAATCCTGTTATGGGATTTTCAATATAAAACTTAATAGCACCAAACCCAAATACTGAAATTGAATTTGAAATACATTTCCTTTGTCCCAATTTAATAAAGGCATAGCATAATGTCCATTGCAAGGGTCGTCCAGTCTTCTTGGTCAATATAAATCTACAGCAACCTCCGCGCAATGTGCAATATTCATTCCTGCTTGATTTTGTAAAAATAAAAGCCATCGTTAGGTCATTTCCTATTCCAATAAATGAATAGTAATCTTTTGTATCATCCGTTGGTCCATAGAGCAGTTAAAGCGGCAAGGGACACCCGTTCCAGTTCTATATTTTATTCTCCTTTTACTTACCAATCTAGCATCCGCTGTCGCATCAGCAGTTGTTTTCAATTCAGCCATATTATTCAAGAATGACGCAGACGATTTTGTTTCTGTTTTTGTCCATATCCTAGTATTAATGGTATATGGAAAGATTTCCTGTAAACTGGAGTTAATTGGCCTACTACTGCTTCGCCAAAAGCGGTTTTTGAATTATTTGTTTCAACATGCCCGTCATATCCAACGCTGACATTTATAAATTCGCCGTCAGGATTTTCTGCGATTAAGGTTCTCTGGTGAGACATTGATATTTTATAATTGCGCTCTCGTTTCACTTACGCTTATTATAAAATATCGTTTTTATTTTGAAAAAATATTTTATTAAACATTGATATTCGTAAAACACGCGGAGCGTTAGCGGGAGCGTGAATTTACAAATATCAACTCATAAGGATTTCAATTCCCTTAACAAGCACACTTCGTTGAAGAATGGCGAATGTTAATGGTTAAGATTAGTTATGCCACCACCACTTGCATTAGGACTTGTAGTTGAAACAAATTCATATCGTCGTTCAGTGTCAAGGCTCAAACCGCTCACCTCATAGCCGTCGGTGTCATTATCGCACAGCGGGCGGTTATTGTCCCAAGTATCTACGTGGAACCAGTTGTAGTGATAGACGTCGCTGTTTAGGATAGCACTTCCCTTCAACTTATCCTTCAAAATCATATAGTCTTCATTCTCAGATGTGTCAATGTCAAAT
>WBZZ01000688.1:0-2500 GCA_019918135.1 Paulinella micropora
TTATAGAAACTCTCCGATTGGTTTATTCACATTTAGGCTGTAGATGGCTACTGTGATAATAAGAGAATTGCCATGCGATATAGTTGGACACATAAGAACATTTGTTTATTCAGAAATGTCCCATCAGAATTATAAAAAAGAATTTTGTAATATATGTGGTTTGTCTCGCACATTCCGATCGCATCCTCCTATTATAGCAGTTGATATTGATAATGTAGATGATCTTCAGTTTTTTCACGATCTGTTTTATTAATTGCTGCAGACAAGAGTCTAATATTAGAGCAAGATACCGCGAACCGCCTTTAATCGTTGTTAAGTATTAATCTTTTTGAACTTTTTGTTTAATCCTCGTGCTTCTTCTTAATGGCTTTGTTTCTGCTGATTGTTCTTCTTGTGGTTTTGCTTCCTTTTTCTCTTTGATAAACTTATTGACAATGACGGCTCCAATCTTGCTTATCTTTCTTAATTCTGTATTTGTTATTCTTCCCCCGTAGTCGTTGTAAATCTGTTCAAGCAATTTATACTTATCATCTCTGCTCGCTTTTTTTCCTAATGATTGATATTTGCTTTCTGTTTCTTCTCCGTTTTCGCTTTCAGTTTCATTAACATTATTTAAATTTAGATATAAATCTATTTTGCGTCTCAACTCCTCTAATTCTGTTTTAATCCCTTCTGCTTTTATTTCAGAAGGGTCGGCCATATTAATCCATGAATAACTAAATGAAGTCAGTAAATCGCCGTGTCCCAATACATTGCTTACCCACGTATTAAAATTCTCTAATTTCGGTTTAGCGAAACTACTATACGATAAACTCGCATATAATTTTCGCAACATTGACGAACGTTGTTTTTTTAATATTCCGATAGCCAAGGGAAGATTTTAATAAATCTTTGTTTAGTTCATTATTCTTTTTTTATCAACACACCCTCGTTATTAATGATAACTGCTTTTTTCTTTTTGAAATGGTTTCTTATTGAATTTACTTGTTCAATTACGAATTCAGGAGTAAAAGGACAACAGGCCTCTCAGTCCAATTCTTTTTTGCCCTTCCCTTTTCTTCGCTAAACTATTCAGTCACAACCAAGAAGATTTATCTGATATTAATTCATATGTGTTTTTATCAAATATTTCAACATGCCTTGCTCCAATTGCTATCATCAAAGCGGCTTGAAGTAGTTTAAGACAAGGGTCATTACTTAATATCATATCATTCATTTTAGCCATTACATCACGAACATCAATTTGTATTTTTTGTTCATTTTTTGCTTTGACATCTTTCTTATATACTTCTACAATATCAATCCGCTCGTCTTCATTCAGATTAAAATATTTATCAAGTTTGCTCATTTCATATACTTTTTCACTTTGATGAGGCTCTATTGCTTTTTTTCTTACTTCAGAAAGTATTTGCCGTCTACTATTCAAATTAGGATACACAATAGCATATTTTGGATATATGACTTTTAGTGCCTCAAGTGCCTCTTCATCACTTGGTGTGCTAAATAGCAAATAATAGCATTATGGAATGCGACACTTGGTTTCACCTCACTATCGTAGAAGTTGGACACGACTTCATAAATTTTATTTTCAGTAGTAGCAACTCTTAACTGCCTAACAAATTTCTTGTCATCTTCGCTCCACATACTTAGTGTATATAAGACAGGTCTTATATTATTTTAATTATTTTAAATTATAAATCTAATTAAACCCCAATATTCTTCTTAAATGATTTTAAAAACCACTTGGCCAGCCGTTGTTAGTTATAGCAATCTGAGAGAGACAAAACACGTGTTTGTATTAATTGATGGCCAAGGTCCAAGTCCAATACCCCCGCGCCAGAAATCATTTTTCCTCTATTGTATGAAAACGGGAGAGGTAAAAAAAAATTCTATTTCTTAATAAAAGGTTGGACAACTTGGACAAGTTAAAATATAGATAATAGTAAAAAGAAATATATAATAAATAATGAAATTTAATACTTAAAAAGTGTCCGACCTTATAAAAAATCGTTTGGCCGTGTCCGACCTTGGGGTTGGACACACTACAAACAATATTATTTTCGTCTCACCTGCTCTTATATTCACTCATTGAATTTTGTATAAGTATATACTATTCATCGTATATATAATGAGTTCTACCATAGAAGAAATGAAGGCTGTGTTTAGTCTCCCTGATCCAAGGAGGCAACGATATAGAGCAAAGTATGTGGAAAATAATAAGGAGATAATTAAAGAGCATCAAAGGAAATATAGAGAAGCAAATAAAGATAAGATAAATAAACAACGAAGGGAATATTATAAGAATAATAAGGATAAGATCCAAGAGCAACAGAAGAAATACAGAGAAATTAACAAGGAAGTAGTAGGCAAATACAAAGAAGAATATCTTAAAGAGAAGCAGAAAGAAACAAATCCTAATATTGAATATTTAAAATCCCTTCAATTTTGATCACATTAGTGAAACTATTTTTTTTTCCCTTACTCGCGTGGCTATCGCCCC
>WBZZ01000688.1:27500-47500 GCA_019918135.1 Paulinella micropora
AAAACTTAGGGAAATAGCTATTGAAGAGCTTCAGAGAGTGAAAACTCCGGTCGGTAGGTCAAAAAACAGTCATTTCATGAATTTTGGCTTTTTTGGCCTGTGAGGATGGCAGAAACACGATCGGTATGTAGCCGGACGGAAGCGGCCGGGAGCGGCGGTGTGCTAGCCAGATCGGTTGGGATCTGGAGAAGAGTGAAACATTAATCAAGTTTCAAGTTAATGCAGCATTTCTGTGTGGTGAGCGGCTTTAAGCAGTTAATGCTTTGCGGTTCAGTCATACAGAGGTTAGTAGGGTTCTTGGCGGTGAAGCCACTTGAAGTGTCCGGTCACAGCCTCTATTGATTTTAATAAAGAGACAACTTTGTAGGCATCACCCCCCGGATAGCCGGTAAAAAGTTGTTTTTTTTTGTGTCAGGTGCACCTAGTTTCTTCCCCTTATTTCAATATCGTTTGGCCGGATTTGACCTAATGCCATTTTAACCTTGGTCTGTTGCCGCTTTCTTTTGTGCGGTTTCACTGAGCTAATATAACGAGACATCATTCTCCTTTGTGGATTTGTGTTTGGTTGTATTATCGACTTTTTAACGAGCTATCTTCGGGGATTTTAACAACTTGAGTCTGAATGCAGAGACAATCTTTCAATCAGTCATGGCCATTTGTGAAAGAAAGGAAAAGTGACAAGCCGGGGTGACGTCACTACTCGGTGGCAAAACTGGAACTACACTACTAGTAGGTGTTGGTTCAGACATTCCGGGCAAGAAAATAAGATGAATTACTTCAAGTAGTACTAAAGGTAATAGTATGGAAATCCTAAAGTTCAGGACTAAAATGAAGTCACGTTGAATAGTGACAAAAAGGCAATTGATTGCATCCGTCTAACTTAGGATAAAATTATAGTATTATATACAACTTGACTAAAATTGAAGTTAATATAATATTAATAATTCTATGGGCCGAGCCGGAATAACGCCTCAGAGTCGCCACCCCCCGAAATCCAAATTTCATAACTCAGGCTGCGAAGTTAAGAAAATGGATTTCCAATAGGATAATCTCATTAGAATTATTATTAATACTAATTGTCGTCCATGACTCTAGGACGGCTCATAATTCAGCAATATGATCAAGTAACACATACATATGAGTATAGTATTAATATATGTATAAAGCAATTTCAAATTTTTCAAGCGCTTCCCGGCGTATATGGGTATCGTTCGGAAAAATTTAGAAATTGAAGGGATAAAGGAATAAAACAACACAATGATAACCGTTTCAAGAACAAGAAATATATTGTTAGCATATGAAGCAAAAGCAACAAAGGACGCAAAATCGAGTCAATCATATATCAGACAGTGTAACAAAACCAAACAGTACACAACGTATTAATAAGATTATCAAGTTATGATTGCTAACTTTTAAAAAAATGGTGTGAGGATCAAAAAGGGCAGCCCAAGGGCCGATCAACTCCCTCATTCGTCATTTCCTCGTATGTATAGGGAAAGAAAAAGAATGAAACAACACAAAAGAACATGATGACAAAGACACATTAGGCGCTCTCCACATTCAGTCACTAGCTCTCACGCTTACTAGATTGCTCACGCTATCACACACCCCCCGAGCTCTATGACCATACGCTATCATAATCATTACATAAGCCGCTCACAATCATCAATTCTAAATATCTTCACTAGTTCATGCTCTCTAATGACTAGTAATGCTCTAACTATAAACGCAAACTGAAATAGTGCAGGTAGCTAGTCTGAACTACTCACTCAACGTTAAATCAAAGAATAAGCGAAAGAATAACTACCTGCAGATAAAATCATGCAATACAAGCAAAAATGTAAGATAAATGATAAAAGAGACATAATGAGTCAACACATAACGCATTGGGGTACTGAGCATAGTAATAAGTGACTGTATGTATAATATTGCAACGACACTGAGTCTCAGACCGAAGAGAAGTGACTCTCAGAATCATAGTATATGTTACTGTTCTTCCGACCAATGCTTATGTTGCTTGTAGAAATCCTTGAAGAGCGACATGCTCAAAGCAACAACATTCCACACTTCTGCTTGAACTCGTCTTGCAGCTGTCATGTTGAAGTCCGCCAACCTGTCGGTAGAAGCCATCATTCTGGACGCCAGCCTCTCAGGCGTCCAGTATGGAGTTCCCATCCCCACAGCTTCCGAGATTAGGACAATCATCGATATCTCAGCAGCTACCATTACATTAGCCACTGTAGTCTGTCCCACCACGATTGCAGAGCACACATCTCTCGTAGCTCCAGTTCCCAGGGCATCAGCGACTGTCTTGACAGTCTGTGCTACCCTTATCGACGGAAGTTGATCAGCCCAACTGTTCCCAGTCAGACGTGCTTGCCAAATTGCCTGTAAATCCTCCATCAGACGAGTAGATGTCCCAGCAATCACAGGAGTGGTCCCTCCTGAGGACGAAGAACTCGTGCCCAAGGCTGGTGTAAGCCCCAGGCTTCGTATACCGACCGACAGAGGCATCCTCAGGCCTCCGACACTACCACTATACGGTGTAGCGTACGGACTTCCTATCATTCTCCTTCTCCTCTGCAATGACTCCTAACATGTAAGAGTGAGGGAAAGAACAGAGAGATGAGACAAAAACAGAAGGCACACAACACACACACACAACACTGCTTCCAAACAGCTTATGTGCTATGTCTGTGTATCCTTGCTACCTTGTTCAAGTCAAAACCAGACGTGTGTACTCCTATTTCCTCAGCACACACAATCTGTTTCTATCCCTCTCCCCCTAAGGGAGTCCAACTAACTTAAACAAAACTTGAAAAAGGTCAACACCCTTTTCTGTTCGGATTTTCAAGGTGTCAAAAACCCCAAGAAAATCAAAGCGAGAAAAACGTGAAAACTTTGGCTTTTTGTGAACCTCACGAAAAGCAAAAGCAAACCGCTTAACTTTTGAAGTTGTTACTGAGATATTCCAGTAACCGGAACAGCTACCCAGACACTTAGTCGTCACTCAACGGTAGAGTCAAGTAACGACAAGCCGGACGACACTCAATGTCATTATGTATTGTGCGGGCCGGCCGACATTTAATGTCATATGTAAGTTCTCCTATGGGCGAGTGGTCGTTAGCATAATAAACATAGATCCGTTAAACTTTATCATATGAAAATTGTACATTTCAAAACTATAAGTAAAAACATTTAATTTAATGAAAGAATCATTGAAAAATAGTAAAAACTGACTTCAAACCAATCGATTTCCCGTCGCCCACCGCTTTTTCCCAACTAATTTGCACACCCCCCACCGGGAAAAACTAGTCACCTTGCCACCTCAAAAAATGGTGCTTGTGATGACCAAAAATCAGAGTCAGTTTTCATATGTTCCCTGTATGCTCTTTAATAAATTCTTATATAATATCTTTCTATGTATGCTTATAATTAAATGTACAAAGTTTTTTAACAAAAAGGAAAACTTAAGCCTGCAAACAAACCGGCCAAAATCAGCAAAAATAGGGCATAAGGCCCTAACTCAGAAATTTTTTTATTTAAATACAAGGCAGGAACAAGTACAGAAAGTGAAGGAAATCAAAGATACTATTTAATAAAAGCATTTTGTACAGAAAGTGCAGAAAAAATTGAAAATCTCTAAAGATTTCACCCATGATTTTTTTAGCCTGTCTGCAGCCCAGAACAGATCACCAACAGCAGGGTTACAAAGAAAGGAGCAGTAGTTGAACATATGCAAAACAAAGACCATGTGATTGTGAATAGATTCAGCACATTACATTCCCAGAAAAGCATACACAACACATATAGGAGCGATACAAAACAGGTGCAAAAAAGGGCTTCAGGGAAGAAAGAACAACACAGCTACAGATAAGTTTACAACACACCATTTTGCAGACAGCATGTGCACAACGTTTGGAAAGACTGTGCAATGCCACGGGACGTGAAAGTATGCATGAGAAACACACACAAAAAAAATTTAGTGCGGCCTTCACTTCAAAGGCTACGTATGTCGATAGGCCTGTCTGTTCAAATATTTTTTGGAAATTTTTCTGGTTTCCTCTCCGGGAATTAGCATGGTCTTGTCAAATATTGCCACAGAAATTCACGGGCCGGCACCACCAAAATCATGTCGGAGGTCAAGTACTTCAAAGCAGGTAAATGTTCAAACCACATCGTTTCAAGCAAAAGCAAGCATGACACACGTGTTTGTTTTAGAAAACAGGGGTAGCACACTATTTTTCACCCTTATTTTCGACCGCAATTTTCACTTCGCAGGACATAGCAAGTATGGTGTTTTTAACTGAAAAATGCTGTTTGCATGATGCACTCTGCACTCATTTTTACACACAAGTGCACCAATGAATTCATATGTTATGTTGAGTAATCCCGCCTCAGTGTTTTTGCATAGAAGTACGGTACCAAAAAAAAATCTAGGAAAACATAGGTCGAAAATAGTTTGTCAAAATTCAGAACATACTCTGGAACACAGCAATACCTTTAATACACTGAAAAACTAAACCTCCTGCTACCTATTCCCAGTAAAAACATTGAATTCTGTGCAAGCAGCTGCACTTCAAAATCTTGAATATTGAATGAGTTTACCTGCTTTGAAGTTGATGAGGGCTCTAACGACCACCGTAGTAGAACCTACATATGTCAACTTTTTTTAAATTTCAAGGCTAACTTTTTTGTTATAAGTTTTTTTTTTCAAATTTTTTTTACAGATGATAATTTGAATGTCGCCAGTAATAATAAGATAATAACATACAAAAGTTCTGAACGAAATCGAAAACTAATTAGTGAAGTCGAAACGTCGTGCAGAGGAGAATCTAACTGGCTGGTCAAAAAGAGTGAAAAAGTCAACGGTGATGATTTTGACAGGTTGTTAAAGTGCTCAGTCTGACATAATACTTGTAGGCATCACCCCCGGATAGCCGGTAAAAAGTACCTTTTCCTGGTGACAGGTGCACCGGCTTGTTTTTCAGTATTATTTGTCCGGATTGGACCTGATGCCATTTTATTCCTGGTCTGTTGCCGTTTTCCTTTTTGGCTTCACTGAGCTAATACAACGAGACATCATTCTCATTCTTGAGGACTGTGTTTGGTTGTATTACCGACTTTTTACGAGCTATCGTTGGGGGCATTACATTTGGAGTCCACATCACTAGGGTGATTTCTTTCTGCTTTGCCACACAGGCAACAGAGTGAATTTTCACTGACCTGTCTCACACGGGGACGTCAGACGAAAACAAATACTCCAACACAGCTCCCTCATAACTCTTTCACAAAACAAATAATTTGATTGGTCTCAAGCAGGTGTCTCGTACCCTCTAGCCCAATCAGTATCTGTGTGCTCACAAGGAGACATCAGATACAAACTCTCTGTCGTTCTTGCTGTTCTCACACAGAGACCAAGAAGAAGGAGGTGGACAGAAGAGTGAAGGAACACACACAAAACACAAACAAGCATAGGGACAGGAGCACAACACTTTACCCTTCTAGTTTGTGCATTTATCTGCATTATCTCACACATACGTCAGAGTATTTTTGCAAATCTCTGATCGTTTTCTAAAGGTAGGTCTGAGAACCTATCCGACCGACTGTCGACTTCTCAAGGAGAGCTTTTCTAGCTTCTCTATTACTATCTGTGTGTAGGTCCAAGTGCCTCATACTAGATACAATATAGAAAAGAAGGAGGAGAAAGTAATCTGAGTAAGGAGAACAAGAAATCGGAGAAAGTCTCAAAGACTATTTTTCTCAAACAAAAACAAACATACAAACAGTGTTTCATAGAGGACAGGGAATCTTATCCTACCCTCTCTATTAGTTTCTCTCTTCACTAGTCAATCGACTGAAGGAGGAACAGAACACAAACGAACAAAAACCAAACATAGGAGCTGACACTGTCCTCCTGTTGATCACTACTACGACATCATGTCGACAGAGACCGCCGAAGTGAGTGAATTCTCGGAGGCAGATCAAAGAAGAGAAGAAGAAGAAGCAGGAGGAGGAGGAGGAAGAGGATTGAATGAAGGAGGAGGAGGAGGATTGAATGAAGGAGGAGGAGGAGATGAAGGAGTAGGAGGAGGAGTAGAAGAGGGCTGGGATGATGAAGGAAGATATGGAGGAGACGAAGATGAAGGAGGATTTGAACAAGAAGAGACGGGAGGAGGAGGAGCATATGGTAATCCCTTACCACCTGCCTACACGGGAGGAGGAGGACGAAAAATGATCGACTTGATTCATAGTGATGGAGAGGAGATCACAGTGGAGGAACAACAGTGGGTGCAAGACCACTATGACCTCACTAAAGAAGAGTTTGATAACAAGATGGAGGTAGAGAAGGACACCTATGTGTGGATCCCTCAGGATCAAAGAAGAGAGAAAAGTCGTGCTAAAAAGGATGTCTATATCCTATTATCAAACACAGCACAGCTCCTCGGCAAACTGGTCTCTGATCCAGAAGAGAGAAAGAAGATACAGCATATCAAGTTTGGGGACACACACACCCACCTTAAATTACTCGATGCTATCTTTGGGGTGTACACTCAAACCCTGATTTGGGAACGTACATACGGCCCACGATGTGAGGGTTACCTCCAGTACACAAACCCAAGAGCAACGGCCAGATTCCTCGCGACTGGTCAGGAGGCAGTCGATGTAACAAAAATGAAGACCAATCTGGGTTCGAAAAACTCGAGTGGCATATTTCATTTTTTTACAATGGAAATAAAGGCCTTGGAGGAGGGGAAGGCACAGATGGAAAAAAGCATTAAGGCAGCAGGAGAAACTCATCCTGTGATTGATGAGTTAGAGAAGACCGACAGAGTTCTGACCAAGATCAGACTGTTGATGGGTGCGTTACTGCACAAGGAGGCATGGAAGAGATGGATTCCTACCAAGGATCACTCTGTCCTTAAATCACTTAGTAACGCACCACCGGTCGCCAACAAAGCAGGTGTTGACCAATATGTGGAGAAATATAATTTTCTGATCTGCTTCTGAATTGGTGGCCTTTATCACTCATGCTCAAAAGCTGATGATATCTGAGAAGAAGAAGGCGAAAGAGAATGAGGAGTTCGAGAAGACGATGAGACTGGAAAGAATGAAAGCAAAAGTGAGTGGTGCAAAGACACACCCTCCGACATATTTGACCCCACCAGCTCCTGCCCCACCAGCCCCTGCACCCTCGGGCTGAACTACGGTGGTGGTCACAAACACGGAGAAGAAGGACAGACAGAACATCATAAATGCCTTCAAGGGGAAGAAAGGAGGAGTGGCAAGTCTCATGCTATATGCCAAGACGAGCTCAGACAAAGACTCTGATGCTTCGCTTTTGAGCAAGCTCAAAGAGATCAATGCCTGCATGAAGGCTTTTCCTTGCGACGAAACGCAGGAATACGAGGCCCTTGTTACTGTTTTTGACCAATCTCTAGTCTCGGAGGGATTTGATCTGACACAGTACAAGTTTTTGAGAAAGAAGGAGGAGATTAAGAGAAACAATGCAACAGGCCTAGACGCTCAGTGTGAACTGGCGGTGGCCACACTCATTTCATATTTTCAATCTCATGGATACCAGCATCTCTGCACTGGTACTCTCATAGGATTTGAAATCTTTGAGACAGTGGCGATGAGTTTGAGGAGTGCTGTTGGCTTGGCGGCGACCATTACGGAGGTAGTTTCCTCCTATGGGCTATTCTATGGCCGCAAGTCGATCATCCTCTATTTCTTTTCGGCGTTACACACAGTTAACCCGAGTAAGCTTACTCAGCTCATACAGCAATGCTCGACGTTTAGCTCAGTGAAGTCCAAGAACTTCCTCGAGACACACGTGTTCGAAAATACGGTTCAAAGCGTTGCTTCGTCAACACTGTTTCAAGAAGTGATGAGTGCATGCTCAAACATGGACTCGCTCACGGAGGCACATACGGCACAGGCAGGCGGTGTACCTGTTGGCGCACAAGCCACGTACACAAACAGAGTTGCCGGTTGGAAGAGACAGAGAGAGCCAGACCTGAAGACCGCATGTTGGAGGTGGTTCGCGGGCTTGCAGTGTAAGGCACAGATGGAGAACAGAGACTGCTCTTTCAATCATGATAGGCAGAACCCAACAGCAAGGGCAAATTTTCTGAGCAGGACGGAAGGCAAGGAACCGGGCCTTTTCAATATGCTTCAGATTGCCGCTGTGAACGAAGGTTGGTATGCCAATATGTGTGATGATGAGGAGTTACGAGAGGCAATCATTACCTACATGAAGAGGATGAAGGAGAAGAAGGAGGCAAGGGAGAGACAAAAGAACTTAAAGGCCTCTCAAAGAGGACGAGAAGGAGGAGCAGGAGCAGGAGGACGAGGAGGAGGAGGAGGAGGAGGAGGACGAGGAGGAGGAACATGGAGAGGAGCCTCGAGGTGGCAGGGAACCCCTGAGAGAGGAAGAGGAGGAGGTCGGGGATATACCCCTTATGGAGGGAGAGCTGTTCGAGCTCCAGCCCCCCACCCAGAGGAGGAGGAGGCTCGTGGGCAAGCTCCAACCCAAATTTCGGTCGAGCTCAGGCCTACAACACTGCCTCGGAGACCGATACGTCATCCTACCCGGACACTACTCAAGGTAATCGTTTCGAGGTGGTGAAATGACTGGAGGGGGAAGAAGAGAGGAAGGAGAAGACTGTGAAGTTTAACCCTAAAGTCACAGTGCTTTCTAATGCTGTTGTGCAGACTGGGCCAACGCTTCCTCTATGTGAAAACAAAGATGTGGGTACACAGAGACTGCAGCCCCAAGGTAGTCTCATACCCGTTCATACAGCACGGTTACCAATGATAACTGATGCAAATAGGAAGGCGAGACTTGCGATGGAGGCGAGGAGGCCAATGGCAGACGTATCGCCTCGGCCAAGCAAACAACCACGAACAGACTCAATGTCTACGGTCGCGGCGGGTGGCGAGCAAAAAGACAATGTGTGTACTCAAGTACCACAAGACAATGTCGCTCAAATAGTAAACGCACCAGTACCGCAGAATAATAAAAATGTTAATGAGGTGAAGCAGGAGGAGAAGAAGGAGGAGTTGAAAAACTTAGAGACAAGACTCCAAAATTTGGAACGTAAAGTTCTTGTTCTCGCAGCCAATATACACAGGCCCGATGCTCTGTGTTATACGGAACTTTATTGTGAAACATTGAAGACAATATTAAAAGTTGGTAATGATACGATGGCGAATATTAATATTGTCGGCCGGAAGTTTTTTAATCGATACCGGGACTGGGTGGACGGAAATATGAAAAAGTCAACGGGCACTCTCAAAGGAGTGAGCAGCCGGACGGATATCACGGGAATCATCACACTGACCTTTAAATTGAAATCCGCACGAGTATACCGTATGGACCTCTATGTCGTCCCCGGTTACCACGGGTCAATATTACTATCGTATGACCAATTGGCTACGATGGGGGCTGTGATTGATTGCGCCGCACGGCGAGTGATATATGGAGTAAAAAGAATAGAAGAGAACGATATTGATCCCTTCAACGCTACTGACTCTTATGAGGCTTATGAGCTGAGTCTAGCGACGGATCACAAAAAGATGGCCATCGCACATGAGGCACTTGAGGTGTACGTTCACCCCCATGTCGTAAGATCGGATGAACTGTCCTGGACCGACAATTGGGAATCCCAAGTGTGCACTGTCACAGTTCCGACATGCCATTGGGACAAAAAGTCTATTGATGACTTAATCGAGAAGCGAAAGGAGATTATATGTGTCGCACAAAGAAGCCCGTCGTTGGCGAGATTCGCGGAAGGAGTAGGAACAGATGTCCATATTACTAACGGATACTGTTTCCATGCGAAAGTAGGAGAAGAAAAAAGGGAGGCGTTTGTACCAAGGAGAACGGGGCGAATCCCGGATACTCCACCAGAAACTATTAAAAGTTTTATTACTGATTTCTGGGGTGACGAGTCCACGTGGCCGCGTTCACTGTCTGAAGTGAAGAAATGCTTACGGACTTTATTCGAAAATAATAAGCCGTATACTATTATCCTGCCATATAATGAGAAGGCGATATGGGCGCAGGAAATAAGGGACCGGCTTATTGATCATCCTATACCGGTACCCTCTCGCAAGCAACAGCTAGTGGTGGCTTGTCGTATGGGAACTCGTGAGCAGAGCAGTGCATACAAGCGGAAGCTCAGAGACCTCGACAAGTTGAAATTGATACCGCAAGCATTCACATGCTTTGATGGTTTTTACACCCGTAAAGCTCCTTTGCAATACGCGAGACTCATTGACATGCTGGTGGAGCTCGGTAAAGATGATGAGCTGGACACGGTCACGTATGAAAAGACGGGCCTAGATGATGTCTCGGAAGAGGACTTAGGCTTGGAGGAGGACAGAGAACCCCTCAAGCAACATAAGCAGATGTCTGATGAAGATTTTCAAGAGGCGGCACGGAAAATATTGGAAGGAGTAGGCACGGAGAAGGAGAAGGAGCTTTTAAAAGCCAAATTAGAGGCGAACAAGGAAATTTTTGACCCTCCACATGCAGGTGGTGTCAAGCCTGAAGATTTCACTGCGGTTATTTACAAAATACCGGGTGCGGAGCCGTCACCGGCACCACGAAGGGCGAATTTGAGTATACATGAGGCGAAGATAGCGGAGGAGCTAGCAAGACAGCTGCTCAATGAGGACTTTATTGAGAGATCAACATCTCCAATAGTCTCACAACCGAGAATAGTGCCGAAGCCAGGAGGAGAATGGCGCCTGACAGTTAACTATGCTCGTGTTAACAAGGTGCTGGAGGAAGAGAGAAATCCTCTCCCGACATTAGAAGAAGGAAGGAGAGTTCTGCGGAATGCAAAATTTCTATTCGGTCATTGACCTTAAGAATGGCTTCTGGCAGATACCACTGGAGGAAAAGTCCAGATGGCTGACGGCGTTTGTGGTGGGTATGGAAATATACCAATGGAAAGTGCTTCCGATGGGCCTCAAGCAAGCCCCAGGACTTTTCCAGAAGGCGATGCAGAAGATGTTGAGCAGTCAGTACGATGATTTGTCTGACGGAGGCTTTATGAGAAGGCGGGGACAGAAGGCGGGAGAATATGCATTTTGCTATATCGATGACATTATCGTATACTCTAACACAATGGAGGAGCATATCGATCATTTGTCCGATATATTCAGGCGCATCGGAGCTTTTGGCCTGAAGTGCAATCTAAAGAAGTGTCAACTTGCCAAGACGAGTGTGACATACTTAGGGTACGAGATCTCCCATAATCGAGTCTCGATATCCAAAGAGAAGAGGGAGGAGATTATGAATCGACCGATACCGAAGAACCGCACTGAATTGCACTCATTCCTTGCGATGGCGCAATACTATAGCCAGTTTATACCCGATTGGGGTGCAACACGGGCTAAAGTGGAGAAAATGATAGATTTTGGAGACTTTGAGAAGTGGGGCGAAGAGGCTTTGCAAGCGTTTCATGCGCTCAAAGATCTCATTTACAAAGACCCGAAAGACGGAGGACTGGTGTTAACGATGCCTGACTTTACGAAACAATTCGTAGTCGATACAGACGCATCTAAGTTTGCGATTGGGGCTGTATTACAACAAGAGGATGAGGAGAAGAAATTACGCCCAATCATGTTTATTAGTAGGAACTTGTGTGCGGCGGAGAGAAACTATTGCACAAGGCAAAGAGAGGCGTTGGCGGTAGTATGGGCCCTCAAGAGGCTCAGAGAGTATTTGTGGGGAGGACCTCAATTTACTGTCAGAACTGATTATCATAACCTGTTATGGTTGATGAATCATGAACAGACGGGACGGCTGGCGCGGTGGCAAGCGTTCTTGTCTTGTTTCGATTTTACAATGGTCCATCTACCGGGAAAGCGAAATGTGGTCGCTGATAGCCTCTCTAGGCTAGAGTTTAACTCAGAAGTATCGGCGTTGGTGTCCACGGTGGAGATGGAAGACTTGTCCACTGACAAGGTGTATGAGGTCAGCCACATTGAGGCGATTGAGATGGCGAGTGGAGTCCGATATGACCGCACAGGTCTGCGGTACAGTCCACAAGGCCCGGATCACGGGATATGTTGTGAGCTACATACCCAGGAGGACGCTGAGTGGTCCTATGAGGTATATGAGAATGCGAAGGCGAACATAAGAGAGGAAGAGGAGACGCAGGAAGTTTATGCGGAGCCTCCTCAAGAGCGGAGAAGTGACCTAGACGATGACCCGGAAAGAATCGGGATACGGCTAGAAGATGGTACTATCCATATAGCCTCGCCTACCGCATGGAGGCAACAGCAGGCTCAAGATCCGGAGTTTAAAGAACTGATACAGTTATATCAGAACCCGGATGAGCTACGGATGACGAAAGCGATCAAAGATCAGATGAAGGAGATGGGATGGAGAGATGGTCTACTGTGGTACAAGGGCCTTCACGGTCGCTATGCGTCACAGCCGGACAAATGGACCCTTTGGGTACCGGAGAGTCTGAGACGATTTATATTTGTCGCAGCCCACAATTGCCCACTTTTGGCGCATCCGGGTCGACAACGAACTCACATGTTCGTAGCGAGGCGATTCTGGTGGAAGAAGATGAAGGAGGAGATAGATCAGGCGGTGGATGCATGCATCCCGTGCAAGATAAACAAAACACCACTGAAGGCAAATTTCGGCCTGATTGGCGAATTTCCTCTTCATGCGGGGATGTTTGAGTTTATACACATTGATCATGTGGGACCTTTCCCAGAATCGAAGGATGGTTACAAATAACTCCTTACGGCTATTGACAGAGCCACCAACTATGTGTGGATCATCCCTGTCAAAGACGTTACCGGCAAGACGACGGCCGAGGCGCTGATCGATAGGATCATCTCACAGATCGGAGTACCAAGAAAGATATGTTCTGATCGAGGCTCGGACTTTAATAACGAGGTCATCGACAAACTATCTAAGTATTACGGGATGAAATGGCAATATGTTACTGCCTATAACCCGCGAGCAAATGGGAAAATCGAGCGGGTACACAGACCCCTCAAAGCCTCGCTAAAGATGTATTGCACGAAGAAGGAGAATCAAAGAGCATGGGTCGAGGCAGCACCATCATTTGCGTTTGCAATGAACTGTCTACCCTCTACGGCGTTAGGAGGCTCGAAGAGCTCAATCTCGCCATATCAGTTAGTATATGGGCGTGAGCCTGATATCCCGACTTCGCTCCTTCACCCAAAAGACACTTGGGCGGATGCGGATGAGTTGTTTGGGATGAGACTTAGAGTGAAGATGGAGGCGGAACAAATAGTCAGGGCGCATAGAGAGGTGGAGCACCGAAAGACTGATGCTGAAGGGGTGCGACAAGCGCACTTGGATCAGATCAACTTCCAGGTCGGGGATATTGTACTATTGTACCATCCTCAAGTCCCGAAGGGAGTCAGCTCTAAGCTGTTCACTCACTGGAAAGGACCTTATCAGATTATGGAACAGACGGGACCTCTGAATTACAAGATCAGGGGTAGAGGGAAGGTGCAAATTGTGAATGTAAGAAGGCTGATTAAGTATGATCCCTTCTTACTGGAAGATGAATCCGTTGAGGAGGCGTTAAAACGGATGAAGGATGATTTCAAAGAGGTGCCGCCCATCCACAAGGAGGCTGGCATAGACCAAGACGATGCTTATCGGGCACCGATAGCTGAGAAGGAGGAGAGTGAGGTGGACAGCAAGGAGAAGACTGACCGCATAAGCGCGGTGGGGACTCAGTCTAAGTCTCCGCGAGAGCATAGCGGAAAGAAGGAGAAGATCACAGAGGCGCAGCTAAGGAGAGCGCGGAATGATCTTATCAACGACCAACCGAGGAAGGCGATGAGGTCGATGAGATCAAAGGACGTCCACCAGGAGGAGGAGGGGACGGACACTGACCCAAACGCGGGCAACGTTGAGATTGTCCATGAGCGATGGAAGGAAGGCGATGCGATAGCAACCATCGCATGGGTGAAAAATGTTTTCTATCTGATGAGACCAGCGGAACAACATGTCGCTGATGACACTCTCTCAGACTTATACTTGATGCGGGTCGTGGCGGTCCCACGACAGATGCGTGTCACACGGACACTCAAAATATCATCAGCCGCAAAGATAGTACAACCGATACTCCAGTTCTGGAGAAGTATGGACCCGGTTGAGGATCCAAAGGCAAGACATTATCTGCCAGTATATAAAGACGCAAAAAGTCTCGAGACATGGGATGATACAATTACTCCCAGAGACAAGGATTACACTGCGTGGACCATTCAGACACTGCCAAGAGGAGTGCTTGATGTCCCTTTTGAATTATCGTTGGGCGGAATCCCTAATAAGATCTGGGACATTCTCGAACAGTCAAAGTTCGATCTGACTTTTGTTGGTGGTCCTCCACCAGGCAAAGAAATCCGCGCCAGACGACGAAGGCAGTGACAAAGAAACTATTTTTCTTTATGTGTCTCAAATAAACTGATTGATTGCCCACGGCGTATCATGATTTGATCATGCATCATCAGTTATCAATATGAATATTAAAAAGACTCAGTGATATAACTTGGCATTCGATCGCAACATACGAGTGCGAAAGGTCGATCGACGATGATACTACACCGTATACGGGGATCGCTAGTGTATTGAGCGATGGTGTTCCCGGGTATGACCCTTTCCAAGTCCTGGGATGATGTTCTCGAAAATGAAATGTTCTCTGAAACTTTCATTAAATTATTTTTTACGATAGATTATATACTGTCGTACCTGAGCACGGTCAATCTCTACTTGTGTCGGTATATCGCAGGGTCGGGTACATACACCTCGACTTCGGATATAGCTATTAGGACTGGCCCCCTAATACTATATCATAGGATATCCGCCTTATACAAGGGTATGTCATTAAAAAAGACAATGTACTTACGATCTCCCTGTGAATAATAATAATAATAATGAAAATGATAAGAAGAAGAAGGAGATCAAAGGGGGAATCGTACTACAGCACCACGTTGCTTGTATTTTTTATTAATAGTACGTTTGTTCTTGACATACTGCCGAAAAAAAAAAAAAAATTGAGGGGAAGGAGTTCAAAATTTACAAGAAAGGCTAGAGAATCCGCTTTGACGTGCCGTATGAGGATATATTTATCGTCTTTTAGCGTCTATCCGTGGGTCGATGCGCTGTGTGGCATGACTCCATAGCGCATACTATTTGCAGAAAGAAATCAGAAGGTGTATGACGAAAATGCTATTTCCGTCATAAAATCGGGAGGGGGTACTGTAGGCATCACCCCCGGATAGCCGGTAAAAAGTACCTTTTCCTGGTGACAGGTGCACCAGCTTGTTTTTCAGTATTATTTGTCCGGATTGGACCTGATGCCATTTTATTCCTGGTCTGTTGCCGTTTTCCTTTTTGGCTTCACTGAGCTAATACAACGAGACATCATTCTCATTCTTGTGGACTGTGTTTGGTTGTATTACCGACTTTTTACGAGCTATCGTTGGGGACATTACATACTGACTCAATTTTCCTTTCTCTTTGGATTTTCCATTTTTTTTTAAGTTTTTTTTTACGCTTCATTTTTATTCAGTTTTTGTATATATTGTTTAAGTCCCTGGTGTTTCCAATTGGTAATTTTTGTTACCAATTGGTAACTTTTTTCCGTGAACTTTTTTTCAAGAATTTTCGTTCATAAATTGGGCTCAATAAATTACTTCTGAGCACTCTCAGGGCTCTGGAATGACTGTAGGAAGCGACTCGTAGAATTTTCAGCCAAAAATAGTGAGTAGAAGTCAAGAAAAAGGCACTTGACTGAGCCACATTATTTTTTGATTTTTGCCATTTTTGAAGCCATTTTCTGAAAAAAGATGGAGGTGGGTAGCTGCGTTTCGGTGCCATGCGTGAAGCTAGGGAAGGCTTGGGCACGTCGAAAGTTTGGGGAAAGTGTTTGTGATGACATTAGGCTGGTGGGGAAGCTGAAAGACAAAGAAACCAAACATCACAAGGCTCTTGTGACTTTGCGTTTTGACAAGAAGGACTATTTCTTTTCGTCCAACATTCTACGGGTTGAGGATAACCAGACCGTGCATGGTTTTGCCTGCATTGATAGTGATTTGAAAGAGGTAGTAGTACAGTTTACTGACGACGAACAGACGAGTGAGGACGAAGCTCTGGGTGGGAACGTGGAAGAAAAATCCGAGCAGCAGGAGCTTGAACCAGAGTTGCTGGACGATGAGGGAGGAGAGGAGGAGGTTCATAATTCGTACAATGCCTGCCCTTACTCGGAGGAGGAAGTGGATCAGGAGAATCAAAAACTGCATCAGATGGGGTTTGCGTGGCATTTGAAGGAGCAGAAGGTGGATTGGAGCGCCGATCGTCCTTTGTTCCCACCCAAAACGAGGCTGGAGAACGCTGCCACAGCTTCTGCTCTGGAGTACGTAATCCTTTTTCTCTGCAATACAACCATTCTGTTCAATTTCCAGCTCAGCAAGCAAAATATGTATGTTGTTGTATATGTTTCCAGTTTTGTATGCATGTGAACATGTTGGTTACCAGAGAATTCTAGTTGCGAAGACATGCACTTTGAGTTGTGTTTGTCACTCATTTTCACTGTGTTCTGTGTTTGTCTGCTTTTCTTTTGAATATGTCTTCGGTTTTGCCATTTTTTTCTTCATTTTGTCTTGTAGACATTTCTGTCACTTCATGCCACCGAAAGCAATCAGTAGAACCCTAGAGCTTACTAACGCCGAGCTGGCAAAGTCTCAGGAATCGTGGATCAAAAAGCCTATGGATCATGCAGAGTTTTCGGTATTCTTGGGACTGCTTGTCAAAATGTCGATAGCAGATAGGGGTCGCCGTAAAGCACACTGGACTCCTAGGGATGAGGTAGCCTCGGATGGTCTGGCAGGTGACGGGTTTGGGGACTTCATGTCGTTGAATCGTTTTGATAAGATTTTTTCCTGTCTGAAACTAGGACCTGCCTCTGTTGAAGACGACCCCTTCTCCCCAGTTCGGTTCTTCATGGAAGAGACCAACAAACGTTTCAATTGGGCTTTCATCCCTGGTCCTTGCTTGACAGTCGATGAGAGTATGGGACAATGGACGGGTAAGGACATGCCAGGGCAGGTGTACGTGCCTCGCAAACCGATTCCTTTAGGAAGGGAATATCATACTACCTGTGACGTCCAAACTGGCATCTGTGTGTCCTTGGAATGCGTGGAGGGGAAGGAACGTGACAGAGCTAAGGAAGGAGTGGACATGTGGGGTGTGACAACAGCAACCACTGTACGTTTGGTCAAGCCCTGGGTCGGCACAGGTCGTTTGGTTGTTGGTGATTCATGGTTTGCAAGTGTTAAGACAGCTATGGCTTTGAAGGCATCAGGCCTCGATTTTATCGGCATGGTGAAGACTGCGACTGCGAATTTCCCTAAGCGAGTTTTGTGGAATGCAAGGGGCAACAACAAAGGTGATTTGGCGTCGGCAGTCTGTGTTAAAGATGGGGTTGCACTGCTTGCTGTGAACCAAAATGATCACAATATGCAACAAATTATCGCTACGTGTGGCACAACTTTGGCAGGTAAACCACGACATGCGCGTTTCAGCAAGAATGATACCTTTGTTGCGCGGTGTGAAGTCGTCGCGAAGTATTACGAATGTTTCAACGCAGTCGATAGATTCAATTCTTTGCGACAGGGGTCGGGATGCATGAATCTCAATGTCTCAGTTCGTTCCTGGCAGGATGCAGATTTTCTGATTTTATTGGATTTCATAATGACCAATGCGTACCTGCACTTCCTTCGGTTCAGTGGAACACCTCAGGCTACCTACCTCCGAGCAAAAGGCACCACCAGACCAACCTTTTTCAAAAATTTGGTTGCAGACGGACTCCTCAAAAAGAAAATCTCAGCAGATGTGGACTGGAGCATGTTGAGCCCGCAGTCTGAGAACCTCCGAGGCCCAGATCCCAACCAACCGCACATGGTGTTGGCCCAATATCCTTTGGTTGACATGGCCGATGCATTGAAACGCAAAGCGGAATCCGGAAGCAACTTCCACCAGGCCACTCAGAGGTCCAAACGTAGGCGTTGCACTGTGTGCAAACATGTCCAAGGTAGCAGCAGTAGCATTCTCACATCTTTTTTTTGCAAAACGTGCGGTCCACATATGGCGTTGTGTGGCACCAAAGGCAGAGGGTGCCACGCCTGGCATATTAAGCATGGAGATCCGATAAAACATAACAAAGGCTTTGTGTAAGGTTAGCTTTTTCTGCATTTCCAATTGGTACAGCATCATGTTGTTCTGTAGGACGTGCAGAGGTCAGAGGAGGAACAAAAGCTGTTCGTGACTTTTCGAATCAATTTTTCTGACCGGTCCAAGTTGATAATATTAAATGAAAATTTTAATACAAAAATCATAGTAAAAATTAATTATTTTTTCCGGTGACCGAAAGTAATTTAATATCGTTACCAATTGGTAACCAGGACCAGGGACTTAGACAATATTAATATCTCTTTGATATATACAACACCACTCAAGTTCCATTCTATCTCTTCTGCTTCCCACTCAGACTCACATCAGACTAGTACGGGTGGCAAGTATCATAAGTTTTATTAAAACAGTGTTTGCGTAAAAAAACTCTAATGACTTAGTAAACAGTAGTGACTGTAACTAAAAAATAAATAAATAAATAAATAAATAAATAAATAAATAAAATAAACAAATAAATAAATAAAATAAATAAATATTAATATGAATAAATAAATAAATAAATAAGTAAATAAATAAATAAATAAATCAAATAAATCAAATAAATCAAATAAATCAAATAAAATAAATAAAATAAATAAAATAAATAAAATAAATAAAATAAATAAAATAAATAAAATAAATAAAATAAATAAAATAAATAAAATAAATGAAATAAATGAAATAAATAAATAAATAAATAAGCAAATAATAGTAAAAAGAAAATAATAAATAAATAAATAAATAAATAAATAAATAAATAAAAATAATTTTTTTTAAATACTACCGTAAATTCAGCAGTACCCGCTGTATCGGGTACCAGCAGGACCAGTCATAGAATCGTAGTATTCCCGACTAAAGAATAGTAGTAACCGGACCAGTTGTTATTTTCTGAAATTTTAATTTTACGCAAGCACTCTTTTAATAGAATACTTGCCACTCGTAGAGCTGAGTGGGAAGCAGAAGAGATAAATGGATGAGGTATCAAGAGATACAAAAAGAGAAAACATGAATACTTGGAATTCTACAAAAATTTACATCGAACAGACTTCAAGCAGTGCTCCGTTCCACATCGGAAATTCAAAGCAGCTACCAATTCTGTGCATGGCTTAAAGCGCAAAACTTCAATTTCTGATTGGCATGTGTTCACAGCAAACAAATTGCAGAACACTCCCAGCAAAATTTTGTTTCGTGTTCACTAAAGGCGATACTTGAGCAGAACTGGAAGCGCTGGTATTTGCATATACTTCTCGAGGAGAGACACGAGACGTTTGATTTCCTTATCCCTTTCCTCGAGCATTTCACGCATTGCGATCCTCCTACATGGAATATGTAAAGCGTAAACAGAGGTCTACAGGAAATGGTGCCCAACCTGTTCTTGTTGATAGCATGGTTGACTAGATAACCCAAAATGATGCCAAGAATCATGCCTTTGACGATCGATTGGAGGGAATTCGACTGCAAATCACTTGGTCCTGCGCTGCAATCTGCATACCACAAATCAAGCTGAATAAAGAACAACGAACAGTGTATCACCTTGGTCGAAAGGCTTCTTCAAGCTCTCCCAGGCTCTACACCATGTAGAGGTAGCAGCAACAGAAGGCACTTCCAATTTTTTGGTTTCTTGCACTTTAATATCCCCTGACTCGGCTGGTGCTGGCGACTGTTTAGCTGGTGACTGTTCAAGGCTTAGTTGTAAGTCATCTGGATTTTCTGGACAAGGGAAATCGTCGTTTGCTGTGCAGCCACAATCAGC
>WBZZ01000689.1:0-12500 GCA_019918135.1 Paulinella micropora
TCGGCTTCACTGAGCTAATACAACGAGACATCATTCTCATTCTTGAGGTTGTATTACCGACTTTTTATTGAGCTATCGTTGGGGCATTACATTTGGAGTCCACATCACTAGGGTGATTTCTTTTTGCATTGCCACACGGGCATCCAGAACAAATGTTCACTGACCTGTCTCACACGGGGACGTCAGACAAAAACAATTACTCCAACACATAATCCTCATAGCTCTTTTACAAAACAAATAATTTGATTGGCCTCAAGTAGGTGTCTCGTACCCTCTAGCCCAATCAGTATCTGTGTTCACAAGGAGACATCAGATACAAACTCTCTGTCGTTCTTGCTGTTCTCACACAGAGACCCAAGAAGAAGGAGGTGGACAGAAGAGTGAAGAATCACACACAAAACACAAACAAGCATAGGGACAGGAGCACAACACTCTACCCTTCTAGTTTGTGCATTTATCTGCATTATCTCACACATACGTCAGAGTATTTTTGCAAATCTCTGATCGTTTTCTAAAGGTAGGTCTGAGAACCTATCCGACCGACTGTCGACTTCTCAAGGAGAGCTTCTCTAGCTTCTCTATTACTATCTGTGTGTAGGTCCTAGTGCCTCATACTAGATACAATATAGAAAAGAAGGAGGAGAAAGCAATTTGAGTAAGGATGACAAGAAATCGGAGAAAATCTCAAAGACTACTTTTCTCAAACAAAAACAAACGTACAAACATTGTCACATAGAGGAAAGAGGATCTCACTCTACCCTCTCTCTTAGTTTCTCTCGTCACTAGTCAGTCGACTGAAGGAGGAACAGAACTCAAACGAACGAAAACATAACATGGGAGCTGACACTGTCCTCCTGTTATTTACTAATACGACACCATGTCGACAGAGACCAGCGAGGTGAGTGATTTTTTGGAATCACAAGAACAAGAAGATCAAATGCAACAAGAAGGAGGAGGATTGACTGAAGGAGGAGGAGGAGGATCGAATGATGGAGGAGGACAAGAAGAAGAAGAAGCAGGAGGAGGAGGAGTAGGTGGAGGAACAGAAATTAATAGACGAAGAGTAACACTAGGAGTAGGAGGAGGAGTAGGAGGAGTAGGAGGAGTAGGAGGAGGGAGAGGGAATGAAGGAGGAGGAGGAGGAGCAGAAGAGAGCTGGGAGGATGTAAGAGAATATGTAAGAGACGAAGATGAAGGAGGAGGAGGACTTGAACAAGAAGAGAGCAGTGGAGCATATGGTAATCCCTTACCACCTGCCCACACAGGAGGAAGAGGACGACAAATGATCGACTTGATTAATAATGAAGGGGAGGAGATCACAGTGGAGGAACAACAGTGGGTACAAGCCCACTATGACCTCTCTAAAGAAGATTTTGATAACACGATGGGGGCGGAGAAAGACACTTATGTGTGGATCCCTCATGATTTAAGAAGAGAGAGGAGTCGTACTAGAAGGGATGTCTATATCCCATTATTAAACACAGCACAGCTCCTCGGCAAACTGGTCTCCAATCAAGAAGAGAGAAAGAAGGTGCAGCATATCAAGTTTGGGGATTCACATACCCACCTTAAACTACTTGATGCTATCTTTGGGGTGCGCACCCAAGCTCTGATTTGGGAACGTTCGTACGGCCCACGGTGTGAGGGCTACCTCCAGTACGCAAACCCAAGGGCAAGGGCCAGACTCCTCGCTACTGGTCAGGAGGCAGTCGATATAGCAAAAATGAAGACCATTCCAGGTTCGAAAAACTTGAATGGCGTATTTCAATTTTTTACGACGGAAATGAAGGCTTTGGAGGAGGGGAAGAATGAAATGGAGAAAAACATTATTATTAAGGCAGCAGGAGAAACTCATCCTGTGGTTGATGAGTTAGATAAGACCGACAGGATACTGACTAAGCTCAGACTGTTGGTGGGTGCGTTACTGTACAAGGAGGCGTGGAAGAGATGGATTCCTACCAAGGATCACTCTGTCCTTAAAACAGCCACTCCACCACCGGTCGCCAATAAAGCAGGTGTCGAACAATATGTGGAGAAATATAATTTTCTCAGATCTGCTTCTGAGTTGGCGGCCTTTATCACTCATGCTCAAAAGCTGGTGATATCTGAGAAGAAGAAGGCGAAAGAGAAGGCGGAGTTCGAGAAGACGATGAGACTGGAAAGAATGAAAGCAACAGTGAGTAGTGCAAGGGCACACCCTCCGACATATCTTCCCCCACCAGCTCCTGCCCCACCAGCCCCTGCCCCACCAGCCCCTACACCCTCGGGCTCATCTACGGTGGTGGTCACAAACACGGAGAAGAAGGACAGACAAAACATCATAAATGCCTTCAAGGGGAAGAAAGGAGGAGTGGCAAGTCTCATGCTCTACGCCAAGACGAGCTCAGACAAAGAGTCTGATGCTTCGCTTCTGAGCAAGCTCAAAGAGATCAATGCCTGCATGAAGGCTTTTCCTTGCGACGAAACTCAGGAATGTGAGGCTCTTGTTACTGTTTTTGATCGATCTTTAGTCTTGGAAGGATTCGATCTAACACAGTACAAGGTTTTGAGAAAAAAGAAGGAGTTTAATAGAAACAATGCAACAGGCCCAGACGCTCATTGTGAACTGGCGGTGGCCACACTCATTTCATATTTTCAATCTCATGGATACCAGCATCTCTGCACTGGTACTCTAATAGGATTTGAAATCTTTGAGACAGTGGCGATGAGTTTGAGGAGTGCTGTTAGCTTGGCAGCGACCCTTACGGAGGTAGTTTCCTCCTATGGGTTATTCTATGGCCGCAAGCCGATCATTCTCTATTTTTTTTTCGGAATTGCACTCAGTGCACCCGAGCAAACTTACTCAACTCATACATTAATGCCCGACGTTTAGTACAGTGAAGTCCAAGAACTTCCTCGAGACACACGTGCTCGAAGCTACGGTTCGAAACGTTGCTCCGGCAGCACTGTTCCAAGAAGTTATGAGTGCATGTTCTCACTTGGACACAGTCACGGAGGTACACGTGGCACAGGCAGGCGGTGTACCTGTTGGCGCACAAGCCACGTACACAAACCGAGTTGCCGGTTGGAAGAGACAGAGAGAGCCAGACCTTAAGGTCTCATGCTGGAGGTGGTTCGCGGGCATGCCGTGTAAGGCAGAGATGGAGCACAGAGACTGCTCTTTCAATCATGACAGGCAGAACCCAGTAGCAAGGGCTAACTTTCTAAGTAAGACGGAAGGCAATGAACTGGGTCTTTTCCGGATGCTTCAGACTGCCTCTACGAACGAAGGCTGGTTTGCCAATCAGTGTGATGACGGCGATTTAAGAGAGGCAATTATTGATATGAAGAGGATGGAGAAGAAGGAAAGGGAGAGACAAAAGAACAAAGAAGCCTCTCAAAGAGGACGAGGAGGAGGAGGAGGACGAGGAGGAGGAGGAGGAGCAGGACGAGGAGGAGGAGCATGGAGAGGAGCCTCGAGGTGGCAGGGAACCCCTTATAGAGGCAGAGGAGGTCGGGGATTTAATCCTCATGGAGGAAGAGCTTTTCGGGCTTCAGCCCCCCACCTAGAGGACTAGGAGGCTCATGGGCAAGCTCCAACCCAAACTTCGGTCGAGGTCAGGCTTATAACACTGCCTCGGACACCGATCCGTCATCCTACCCGGACGCTACTCAAGGTAATCGATTCGAGGCGGTGGAATGACAGGAGGGAAAAGGAGAGAGGAAGGAGAAAACTGTGAAGTTTAACCCTAAAGTCACATTGTTTTCTAATGCTGTTGTGCAGACTGGGCCAACATTTCCTCGATGTGAGAGCAAAGATGTGGGTACACAGAGGCTGCAGCCCCAAGGTAGCCTCATACCCGTTCACACATCACGATTACCAATGATAACTGATGCAAATAGGAAGGCGAAACTAGCGGTGGAGGCGAGGAGGCCAATGGCAGGCGTATCGCCTCGGCCAGGCAAACCATTACGAACAGACTCAATGTCAACGATCGCGGCGGGCGGCGAGAAAAAGACAATAAGTGCACGCAAGTGCCACAAGTCAATATCACTGGCATAGTCACGTTGAAACGCACCGATACCGCTGAATAATAAAAACGTTAGTGAGGGGAAACAAGAGGAGAAGAAGGAAACGATGATGAAAGACTTGGAGACAAGACTCCAAAATTTGGAACGCAAAGTTCTTGTTCTCGCAGCAAATATACACAGGCCCGATGCTTTGTGTTATACAGAACTTTATTGTGAAACTTTGAAAACCGTATTAAAAGTTGGTAATGATACGATGGCGAATATTAATATTGTCGGCCGGAAGTTCTTAAATCGATACCGGGATTGGGTGGACGTAAATATGAAAAATTCGACTGGCACTTTGAAGGGAGTGAGTAGTCGGACGGTCATCACGGGCATCATCACACTGACCTTTAAATTAAAATCCACACGAGTATACCGTATGGACATCTATGTCGTCCCCGGTTACCACGGATCAATATTACTGTCGTATGACCAATTAGCTACGATGGGGGCTGTGATTGATTGCGCCGCACGGCGAGTGATATATGGAGTAAAAAGAGGAGAGGAGAGCGATATTGATCCCTTTAACGCTACTGACTCGTATGAGGCTTATGAGCTGAGTCTAGCGACAGATCACAAAAAGATGGCCATCGTGCATGAGGCACTTGAGGTGTATGTTCACCCCCATGTCATAAGACCGGACGAGCTGTCCTGGACCGACAATTGGGAATCCCAAGTGTGCACTGTCACAGTTCCGACATGCCATTGGGACAAAAAGTCTATTGATGACTTAATCGAGAAGCGAAAGGAGGAGATAATGTGTGTCGCACAAAGAAGCCCGTCGTTGGCGAGATTCGCGGAAGGAGTAGGAGCAGATGTCCATATTACTAACGGATACTGTTTCCGTGCGAAAGTAGGAGAAGAAAAAGGGGAGGCGTTTGTACCAAGGAGAACGGGGCAAATCCCGGATACTCCACCAGAAACTATTAAAAGTTTTATTACTGATTTCTGGGGTGACGAACCCATGTGGCCGCGTTCACTAACTGAAGTGAAGAAATGCTTACGGACTTTATTCGAAAATAATAAGCCGTATACTATTATCCTGCCATATAATGAGAAGGCGATATGGGCGCAGGAAATAAGGGACCGGCTTATTGATCATCCTATACCGGTACCCTCTCGCAAGCAACTAGTGGTGGCTTGACGTTTGGGAACTCGTGAGCAGAGCAGTGCATACAAGCGGAAGCTCAGAGACCTCGACAAGTTGAAATTGATACCGCAAGCATTCACATGCTTTGATGGTTTCTACACCCATAAGGCTCCTTTGCAATACGCGAGACTTATTGACATGCTGGTGGAGCTCGGCAAAGATGATGAGCCGGATACGGTCACGTATGAAAAGACGGGCCTAGATGATGTCTCGGAAGAGACTTAGGCTTGGAGGAGGACCCTCAAGCAGACTAAGAAGATGTCTGATGAAGATTTCCAAGAGGCGGCGCGGAAAATTTTAGAAGAAGGAGTAGGCACGGAGAGAGAAGGAGCTTTTAAAAGCCAAATTGGAGGCGAACAAGGAAGTACCCTCTCGCAAGCAACAGCTAGTGGTGGCTTGTCGTATGGGAACTCGTGAGCAGAGCAGTGCATACAAGCGGAAACTCAGAGACCTCGACAAGTTGAAATTGATACCGCAAGCATTCACATGCTTTGATGGTTTTTACACCCGTAAAGCTCCTTTGCAATACGCGAGACTCATTGACATGCTATGAAGCTCGGTAAAGATGATGAGCCGGACACGGTCACGTATGAAAAGACGGGCCTAGATGATGTCTCGGAAGAGGACTTAGGCTTGGAGGAGGACAGAGAACCCCTCAAGCAACATAAGCAGATGTCTGATGAAGATTTTCAAGAGGCGGCGCGGAAAATATTGGAAGAAGGAGTAGGCACGGAGACGGAGAAGGAGCTTTTAAAAGCCAAATTAGAGGCAAACAAGGAAGTTTTTGACCCTCCGCATGCAGGTGGTGTCAAGCCTGAAGATTTCACTGCGGTTATTTACAAAATACCGGGTGCGGAGCCGTCACCGGCACCACGAAGGGCGAACTTGAGTATACATGAGGCGAAGATAGCGGAAGAGCTAGCAAGACAGCTGCTCAATGAGGACTTTATTGAGAGATCAACATCTCCAATAGTCTCACAGCCAAGAATAGTGCCAAAGCCAGGAGGAGAATGGCGCCTGACAGTTAACTATGCTCGTGTTAACAAGGTTCTGGAGGAAGAGAGAAATCCTCTCCCGACATTAGAAGAATGAAGGAGAGTACTGCGGAATGCGAAATTCTATTCGGTCATTGACCTTAAGAATGGCTTCTGGCAGATACCACTGGAGGAAAAGTCCAGATGGCAGACGGCGTTTGTGGTGGGTATGGAGATATACCAATGGAAAGTGCTTCCGATGGGTCTCAAGCAAGCCCCAGCACTCTTTCAGAGGGCGATGCAGAAGATGTTAAGCAGTCAGTACGATGATCTGACAGACGGAGGTTTTATGAGAAGGAGGGGACAGAAAGCGGGAGAATATGCATTTTGCTATATCGATGACATTATCGTATATTTTACACAATGGAGGAGCATATCGATCATCTGTCCGATATATTCAGGCGCATCGGAGCTTTTGGCCTGAAATGCAATCTGAAGAAGTGTCAACTTGCCAAGACGAGTGTGACATATTTAGGGTGCGAGATCTCTCATAATCGAGTCTCGATATCCAAAGAGAAGAGGGAGGAGATTATGAATCGACCGATACCAAAGAACCGCACTGAATTGCACTCATTCCTTGCGATGGCGCAATACTATAGCCAGTTCATACCCAATTGGGGTGCAACACGGGCTAAGTTGGAGAGAATGATTGATTTTGGAGACTTTGAGAAGTGGGATGAAGAGGCTTTGCAAGCGTTTCATACGCTCAAAGATCTTATTTACAAAGACCCGAAGGATGGAGGACTGGTATTAACGATGCCCGACTTCACGAAACAATTCGTAGTCGATACAGACGCATCTAAGTTTGCGATTGGGGCTGTATTACAACAAGAGGATGAGGAGAAGAAATTACGCCCAATCATGTTTATTAGTAGAAGGTTGTGTGCGGCGGAGAGAAACTATTGCACAAGGCAAAGAGAGGCGTTGGCGGTGGTATGGGCCCTCAAGAGGCTCAGAGAGTATTTGTGGGGAGGACCTCAATTTATTGTTAGAACTGATCATCATAACCTATTATGGTTCATGAATCATGAACAGACGGGACGGCTAGCGCGGTGGCAAGCGTTTTTGTGTTGTTTCGATTTTACAATGGTCCATCTACCGGGAAAGCGAAATGTGGTCGCTGATAGCCTCTCTAGGCTAGAGTTTAACTCAGAAGTATCGGCGTTGGTGTCCACGGTGGAGATGGAAGACTTGTCCACTGACAAGGTGTATGAGGTCAGCCACATTGAGGCGATGGGGATGGCGAGTGGAGTCCGATATGACCGCACGGGTCTACGGTACAGTCCTCAAGGCCCGGATCACGGGATATGTTGTGAGCTACATACCCAGGAGGACGCTGAGTGGTCCTATGAGGTATATGAGAATGCGAAGGCGAACATGAAGGAAGAAGAGGAGACGCAGGAAGTTTATGCGGAGCCTCCTCAAGAGCGGAGAAGTGACCTAGACGATGACCCGGAGAGGATCGGGGTAAGGCTAGAAGATGGTACTATCCATATAGCCTCGCCTACCGCATGGAGGCAACAACAGGCTCAAGATCCAGAGTTTAAGGAACTCATACAGTTGTATTAGAACCCTGATGAGCTAAAGATGAAGAAAGCGATCAAAGATCAAATGAAGGAGATGGGATGGAGAGATGGTCTACTGGTACAAGGGCCTTCACGGTCGCTATGCGTCACAGCCGGACAAATGGACCCTTTGGGTACCGGAGAGTCTGAGACGATTTATATTTGTCGCAGCCCACAATTGCCCACTTTTGGCGCATCCGGGTCGACAACGAACTCATATGTTCGTAGCGAGGCGATTCTGGTGGAAGAAGATGAAGGAGGAGATAGATCAGGCGGTGGATGCATGCATTCCGTGCAAGGTAAACAAAACACCGCTGAAGGCAAATTTTGGCCTGATCGGCGAATTTCCTCTTCATGCGGGGATGTTTGAGTTTATAGACATTGATCATGTGGGACCTTTCCCAGAATCGAAGGATGGTTACAAATACCTCCTCACGGCTATTGACAGAGCCACCAATCATGTGTGGATCATCCCTGTCAAAGACGTTACCGGCAAGACGACGGCCAAGGCGCTGATCGATAGGATCATCTCACAGATCGGAGTACCAAGAAAGATATGTTCTGATCGAGGCTCGGACTTTAATAACGAGGTCATCGACAAACTATCTAAGTATTACGGGATGAAATGGCAATATGTTACTGCCTATAACCCGCGAGCAAATGGGAAAATCGAGCGGGTACACAGACCCCTCAAAGCCTCGCTAAAGATGTATTGCACGAAGAAGGAGAATCAAAGAGCATGGGTCGAGGCAGCACCATCATTTGCGTTTGCAATGAACTGTCTACCCTCTACGGCGTTAGGAGGCTCGAAGAGCTCAATCTCGCCATATCAGCCAGTATATGGGCGTGAGCCTGATATCCCGACTTCGCTCCTTCACCCAAAGGACACTTGGGCGGATGCGGATGAGTTGTTTGGGATGAGACTTAGAGTGAAGATGGAGGCGGAGCAAATAGTCAGGGCGCATAGAGAGGCGGAGCGCCGAAAGACTGATGCTGAAGGGGTGCGACAAGCGCACTTGGATCAGATCAAATCCAGGTCGGGGATATTGTACTATTGTGCCATCCTCAGGTCCCGAAGGGAGTCAGCTCTACGCTGTTCACTCATTGAAGGACCTTATCATGGAACAGACGGGACCTCTGAATTACAAGATCAGGGGCAGAGGGAAGGTGCAAATTGTGAATGTACGAAGGCTGATTAAGTATGATCCCTTCTTACTGGAAGATGAATCCGTTGAGGAGGCGTTAAAACGGATGAAGGATGATTTCAAAGAGGTGCCGCCCATCCACAAGGAGGCTGGCATAGATCAAGAAGATGCTTATCGGGCACCGATAGCTGAGAAGGAGGAGAGTAAAGTTGACAATAAGGAGGCAACTGACCGCATAAGCGCGGTGGGGACTCAGTCTAAGTCTCCACGTCAGCACAGCGGAAAGAAGGAGAAGATCACAGAGGCGCAGCTAAGCTTAAGGAGAGCGCGAAATGATCTTATCAACGACCAACCGAGGAAGGTGATGAGGTCGATGAGATCAAAGGACGTCCACCAGGAGGAGGAGGGGACGGACACTGACCCAAACGCGGGCAGCGTTGAGATTGTCCATGAGCGATGGAAGGAAGGCGACGAGATAGCAACCATTGCATGGGTGAAAGACGCTTTTTATCTGATGAGACCAGCAGAACAACATGTTGCTGACGACACTCTCTCAGACTTATACTTAATGCGGGTCGTGGCAGTTCCGCGAAAAACGCGTGTCACACGGGCAGTCAAAATATCATCAGCCGCAAAAATAATAAAACCGATACTCCAGTTTTGGAAAGGTATGGACCCGGTTGAGGATCCAAAGGCAAGAAATTATCTGCCAGTATATGCAAAAACTCTCGAGACATGGGATGATACAATTACCCCCAGAGACAAGGATTACACTGCGTGGACCATTCAGACACTGCCAAGAGGAGTGCTTGACGTCCCTTTTGACTTATCGTTGGGCGGAATCCCTAACAAGATCTGGGACATTCTTGAACAGTCAAAGTTCGACTTAACTTTTGTTGGTGGCCCACCACCAGGCAAAGAAATCCGCGCCAGACGACGAAGGCAGTGACAAAGAAACTATTTTTCTTTATGCGTCTCAAATAAACTGATTGATTGCCCACGGCGTATCATGATTTGATCATGCATCATCAGTTATTATTATGAATATTAAAATGACTCAGTGAAAAAACTTGGCATTCGATCGCAACATACGAGTGCGAAAGGTCGATCGACACTGATACTACACCGTAGACGGGGATCGCTAGTGTAATGAGCGATGGTGTTCCCGGGTATGACCCTCTTGCAAGTCCTGGGATGATGTTCTCGAAAAAATGAAATGTTCTCTGAACTTCCATTAAATTATTTTTTACGATACATTATATACTGTCGTACCTGAGCACGGTCAATCTCTACTTGTGTCGGTATATCGCAGGGTTGGGTACTTACACCCCGACTTCGAATATAGTTACTAGGACTGGCCCCCTAGTACTATATTATAGAATATCCGCTTAGACAAGGGTATGTCATTATAAAGACTATGTATTTACCGTCGGATCTTCGTGTGGAGAATAATAATAATAATAATAATAATAATAATAATAATAGTAATAGTAATAATAATAATAATAATAATAATAATAATAATAATAATAATAATAATAATAATAATAATAATAATAATAATAATAATAATAATAATAATAATAGTGCTTCTCTGTCAATGGCTGATGCATTTCTGCACATGCGCCTCCATCGTCTCACGGGGAGTACGAAGAATTGACGATAAGCTCTAATGACACCCCCGCAAAATAATAATAATAATAATAATAATAATAATAATAATAATAATAATAATAATAATAATAATAGTGCTTCTCTGTCAATGGCTGATGCATTTCTGCACATGCGCCTCCATCGTCTCACCCGTGAGGGGAGTATGAAGAATTGACGATAAGCTCTAATGACACCCCCGCAAGGGCAGTTCCAACACTTCCAGACGGGCCGGTATGTTCAATGAAAATACTGGTCCAGAAATAGACTGGTATGTTCAATGAAAATACTGGTGGCACCGACGGGAATCGAACTGGCGACAGGGCCCAGATGGTAGAACTTGACCACTGGGCTATCACGGTGTCAAATAATAATAATAATAATAATAATAATAATAATAATAATAATAATAATAATAATAAATAATAATAATAATAATAATAATAATAATAATAATAATAATAATAATAATAATAATAATAATAATAATAATAATAATAATAATAATAATAATAATAATAATAATAATAATAATAATAATAATAATAATAATAATAATAATAATAATAATAATAATAATAATAATATAATAATAATAATAATAATAATAATAATAATAATAATAATAATAATAATAATAATAATAATAATAATAATAATAATAATAATAATAATAATAAATAATAATAATAATAATAATAATAATAATAATAATAATAATAATAATAATAATAATAATAATAATAATAATAATAATAATAATAATAATAATAATAATAATAATAATAATAATAATAATAATAATAATAATAATAATAATAATAATAATAATAGTGCTTCTCTGTCAATGGCTGATGCATTTCTGCACATGCGCCTCCATCGTCTCACCCGTGAGGGGAGTACGAAGAATTGACGATAAGCTCTAATGACACCCCCGCAAGGGCAGTTCCAACACTTCCAGACGGACCGGTATGTTCAATGAAAATACTGGTGGCACCGACGGGAATCGAACTGGCGACAGGGCCCAGATGGTAGAACTTGACCACTGGGCTATCACGGTGTCCAAAATAATAATAATAATAATAATAATAATAATAATAATAATAATAATAATAATAATAATAATAATAATAATAATAATAATAATAATAATAATAATAATAATAATAATAATAATAATAATAATAATAATAATAATAATAATAATAATAATAATAATAATAATAATAATAATAATAATAATAATAATAATAATAATAATAATAATAATAATAATAATAATAATAATAATAATAATAATAATAATAATAATAATAATAATAATAATAATAATAATAATAATAATAATAATAATAATAATAATAATAATAATAATAATAATAATAATAATAATAATAATAATAATAATAATAATAATAATAATAATAATAATAATAATAATAATAATAATAATAATAATAATAATAATAATAATAATAATAATAATAATAATAATAATAATAATAATAATAATAATAATAATAATGATAAAAAGAAGAAGAAGATCAAGGGGGGAATACGGCACCACGTTGCTTGTATTTTGTAATGGTAATACATTTGTTTTTGACATACTGCAGAAAAAAAAAAAAATTGAAGGCCCCGAGGAGTTCAAAATTTACAAGAACGGCTAGAGAATCCGCTTTGACGTGCCGTATGAGGATATTAATATATCCATCGTGTTTTAGCGTCTATCAGTGTGTCGATGCGCTGTGTGGCATGACTACGTAGCGCAGAAAGAAATCAGAAATTGTATGACGAAAATGCTATTTCCGTCATAAAATCGGGAGGGGGTACTTTAGGCATCACCCCCCGGATAGCCGGTAAAAAGTACCCTTTTCCTGGTGACAGGTGCACCAGCCTTTTT
>WBZZ01000689.1:17500-26718 GCA_019918135.1 Paulinella micropora
CTTCTCCGAGACAGGTGCCCGATAGGCATTCTCCTCCTCTAAGGTATCCTCCTTCTGTATAGGCGGTACCTCTTTGAAATCCTCCTTCATCCGTTTCAACGCCTCCTCAACGGATTCATCCTCAAGTAAGAAGGGGTCATATTTAATCAGCCTTCGAACATTCACAATTTGCACCTTCCCTCTACCCCTGATCTTATAGTTCAGAGGTCCCATCTGCTCCATAATCTGGTATGGTCCTTTCCAGTGGGTAAACAGCTTAGAGCTAACCCCCTTGGGTACTTGAGGATGGTACAGGAGTACAATATCCCCAACCCGGAAACGGACTTGATCTAAGTGCGCTTGTCGCACTCCTTGTGCATCAGTCTTTCTGCGCTCCGCCTCCCTATGCGCCGCAACTATTTGTTCCGCCTCCATCTTCGCTCTTAGCCTCATCCCGAACAACTCATCCTCATCTGCCCAAGTGTCCTTTGGATGCAGAAGCGAGGTTGGGATATTAGGCTCTCGGCCGTAAACCAATTGATATGGCGAGACTGAGCTCCTGGCTCCTCCTAATGCCGATGAGGGTAGACAGTTCATTGCAAAGGCAAATGAAGGTGCTGCCTTTTTTCTTTTCGCACTTTGGTCTTTCTGAGAAAACCAAGAAATGAAAATTTTCAAGAAAAATTCTTTGGTAGAAAATTTGTATGACCCTGTCTGTCAGGATGGAGGGAGATATGTGTCAGCCACCACACACGGGAAAGGTGAGGATAAGGGATTGAAGGTGTAAAAAGTTAGCACCCGCGACACCCTGACTTTTTGGACAAGATTACATTATGAGCGATAATGATAACAGCGACAATGAATATGTTGAAAGAGAAGAAAAGAATAAATGGTTGGAAAAAATGAAAGAAAAAAAACTATCTGAATCAATAAAACTAAAATTGAAAAACGAAACAAAAAATGAAATAATACAAAGCAGACTTGACGAAAACAATAAAGAAAGAATTGAATTGGAAAGACAGAAAAGAGATTTTGAAAATAAAACACTCGCAATTGAAGAAATAATTGAAATGAAAAAATTAGATATTAGCAGAAAGGAGAAAATTAAACAAATGAAACGAGAAAAAAAGAGAGAAGAAGAACGAAAGAAGAAACAATTAAGATTATTTGAACATTGGTTAAGTGTGGAAAATCAACCAATAGGACTTGATAATGAAATAAAAGCACGAAAGATGATTGATAGTGGAAAAACATCATCAGAAATAATTCAATCATATGAGAAATACAAGAGACAAAGAATTGAATAAAAGTGGTTTAACCACTAACTCCTTTCGCACATAGGAGTATAAACTAGTGTGTGCTGACCGAAGGTCGCAACTTCAACTATGCTGAAGTATTTAATTTTATCCCAAAAAATTGGGAGAAAGCACTCCTTGTTTGCAAAGGAATTTCATCTACCATACTTGTTTGTGTGTGGTAGGGTGAGAATACTGGAGAAGACTTCAAAAAGATAATTTAATAATAATTATTTACAGATAGCAGTTTTTCTTTCTTTTGTCTGTCTGTATTTGTTATAAATAGGTAGCTTTAAAACTAAAATAACTGCTTTTTGTGTGATTTCTCTAGAGAAACTGCACTGAAGATCTGTCCTGAAGTGCGATCCTATACTACTGTACTTATAAGAAAGATGGTAAGAAACAAAGAAAGAAACAAACAAAGAAAGTATAGAAAGAAACATAAGAAAGATAGTAAGAAACAAAGAAAGAAACGAACAAAGAAAGTGTAGAAAAAAACAAAGAAAGAAACTATAGAAATGAATAGCAAGAAAGAAATTAAAAAAGAAGAAAGAAAGAAAGAAAGAAAGAAATAAAGAAAAAGAGACAAAAGATAACAAGAAACAAAGAAGTGATCACTTCAAGAAAACCTAACCACTGTTACAATCCCCTAAGATAGCTCAATAAAAAGTCGGTAATACAACCAGACACAAATCCCCAAAAGAGAATGATGTCTCGTTATATTAGCTCAGTGAAGCCGAAAAGAAAACGGCAACAGACCAAGATTAAAATGGCATTAGGTCAAATCCGGCCAAACGATATTGAAAATAATGGGAAAAACTAGGTGCACCTGACACCAGAAAAAGGATACTTTTTACCGGCTATCCGGGGGGTGATGCCTACAGTACCTCTTCCCGTTTTTATGACGGAAATATGCAATATTTTCGTCATATAAATGCTGATTTCTTTTCTGCACAAACGCTACGGGGTGTCGCAACTAAGTGCATTAACACACGGATAGACGGTGCAGTGGATATATAAAACGCATACGCCAGACACGAGTCAACTATAAATCTCCAGCCTCGTTTTTGTAAATAAAAACTCCTCCTTCCACACTTGTTGTCCCCCCCGTAACTTAATTCTGAGGCAGTATGTCAAGAACAAATAGTATTACTATTGCAATAAAAGCAGCGTTATAATTTTTCTCCTTCTCCAAAAACACTTCCGATCAGTAAATACATTGTCTTTTAATAACATACCCTTGTATTCAATCGGTTACCTTAATATAGTACTAGGGGGCCAGACCTAATAACTATATCCAAAGCCGGGGTGAGTGAGCCCGACCATGCGATATGCCGACACAAGTAGAGACGGACCGTGCTGGTATGACGATATTAAGTATATCCAAAGAAAAAAAATTTAATATGTCTACTATGAGAACATTTTTTGAGAACATCACCCTGGATACTTGAAGCAGGGTCGTACCAGGAACACCATCGCTAAACTCACAAGCGATCCCCTTATACGGTGTCGTATCCATTTGCCGATTGACCCTCGCACTCATATGTTGCGATAAAAATGCCAAGTAACAACAATGGTATAAAAACATTTTAATAAGACATGATCTGACATGGGCACTATGAGATTAATCCACATGCAGCTTTCAATGTCCGACGCGTGATAAAAGAAAACAATATCACTTACTGCCTTCGTCGCCTTGCGCGAACCCCTTTGCCAGGTGGCGGGCCGCCAACAAAAGTCAAGTCAAACTTCGACTCCTCCAGAATGTCCCATATTTTGTTAGGGATGGCGCCCAAAGATAAGTCAAAAGGAATGTCAAGCACTCCTCTAGGCAGTGACTGAATAGTCCACGCAGTGTGGTCTTTGTCTCGAAGGGTAATAGTATCATCCCATGTCTCGAGATTTTTCGCGTCTTTGTACACCGGTAAATATTGTCTAGCTTTTGGATCCTCAACAGGGTCCATGCTTCTCCAAAAATGGAGTACCTGTTGTATCGTTTTTGCTGCTAAGGATCTCTTCGATGTCCGTGCTGCCCGTGTAGTCTGCGGGACCGCCACAGCTCGCATGAGATAAAGATCTGAGAGAGTGTCATCGGTAACATGAGATTCTGCCGGTCTCAACAGATAAAAAGCGTCTCGGACCCACTTGATGGCCGCAATCGCCTCTCCTTCCTTCCATCGCACATGTCGAATGTCCACATTACCCGCGTTCGGGTTAGTGTCCTTCTCCCCTCCTCCTCCATGGACATCCGTCGCTCGCGTCGATCTCGCCACCTTCCTCGGTTGGTCGAAGATGAGATCGTTTTGCGCTCTCCTCCTCTGCGCCTCCGTGAACTTCTCCTTCGTACCGCCGCGGACTATGGGGGCTTTAGACTGAGTCCCCGCCGCGCTTTTGCGGTTTGAGTCTTCCTTACTCTCCTTCTCGGTCTCCTCCTTCTCCGTGACCGGTGCCCGATAGGCATTCTCCTCCTCTAAGGTATCCTCCTTCTGTATAGGCGGTACCTCTTGAAAGTCCTCCTTCATCCGTTTCAACGCCTCCTCAACGGATTCATCCTCAAGTAAGAAGGGGTCATATTTGATCAGCCTTCGAACATTCACAATCTGCACCTTCCCTCTACCCCTGATCTTATAATTCAGAGGTCCCATCTGTTCCATGATCTGGTATGGTCCTTTCCAGTGGGTAAACAGCTTAGAGCTAACCCCCTTAGGGACTTGAGGATGGTACAAGAGTACAATATCCCCAACCCGGAAACGGACTTGATCTAAGTGCGCTTGTCGCACTCCTTGTGCGTCAGTCTTTCTGCGCTCCGCCTCCCTGTGCGCCGCAACTATTTGTTCCGCCTCCATCTTCGCTCTTAGTCTCATCCCGAACAACTCATCCTCATCTGCCCAAGTGTCTTTTGGATGCAGAAGTGAGGTTGGGATATTAGGCTCTCGGCCGTAAACCAATTGATATGGCGAGACTGAGCTCCTGGCTCCTCCTAATGCCGATGAGGGTAGACAGTTCATTGCAAAGGCAAATGAAGGTGCTGCCTCCACCCAGGCTCTCTGATTCTCCTTCTTCATACAGTACATCTTAAGCGAGGCTTTGAGAGGTCTATGTACCCGCTCGATCTTGCCATTCGCTCTCGGGTTATAGGCAGTAACATATTGCCATTTCATCCCGTAGTACTTAGATAGTCTGTCGATGACTTCATTATTAAAGTCAGAACCTCGATCAGAACATATCTTTCTAGGCACTCCGATCTGCGAGACGATCCTGTCGATCAGAGCCTCCGCAGTTGTCTTGCCTGTAACGTCCTTAACAGGCACAACCCAGACATAATTGGTGGCTCGATCTATCGCAGTAAGAAGGTATTTGTACCCTTCGGCCGATTCGGGGAAAGGTCCCACATGATCGATGTGTAAGAATTCAAACATCCCGGCGTGTAACGGGAATGTACCGATCAGGCCGAAATTCGCCTTCAACGGTGTCTTTGTGGTTTTGCATGGGATACATACGTCTACTTCTCTGTCTATCTCCTCCTTCATTCCTTTCCACCAAAATCGCCTCGCTATGAACCAATGAGTTCTTTGTCGACCTGGATGTGCCAGTAAGGGGCAGTTATGGGCTGCAACATATATGAAGCGCCTCAACTTCTCCGGTACCCAGAGAGTCCATTTGTCAGGCTGTGATGCAAATTTGCCATGCTGGCCCTTGTACCACAATAGCCCATCTCTCCACGCCATCTCCTTCATTTGATCTTTGATCTACGGAGTCTTTTTAAGCTCATTAGGGTTCTTGTATAACGTTATGAGCTCCTTGAACTCCGGATCCGTCGCCTGCTGCTGCCTCCATGCGGTAGGCGAGGCGATATGGATAGTACCGTCCTCCAACCTTACTCCTACCCTCTCCGGGTCTTCATCAAGCTCGCTTCGATTTTCCTGTGGAGGTTCAGTACAGACCTCAGTCGTCTCCTCCTCCTCTTTTATATTCGCCTTCGCGTTCTCATATGCCTCATAAGACCACTCAGCGTCTTCGAGAACATGTGCCTCACAGCATATGCCATGATCCGGGCCTTGAGGACTATATCGTAGACCCGTGCGGTCATATCGAACGCCTCTTGCCATCTGTATCGCCTCTATGTGGCTTACCTCGTACACCTTGTCCGTGGACAGATCTATCATTTCCACTGATGATACGAGAGCCGACACCTCCGACTGAAACTCTAGCCTAGAAAGGCTATCAGCGACTACGTTTCGCTTTCCCGGTAAATAGACCATCCTGAAATTGAAACATGACAAGAAAGCTTGCCACCGCGCCAAACGGCCGGTTTGTTCATGATTCATCAACCAAAGAAGGTTGTGATGATCGGTCCTAACCGTGAATAGAGGTCCTCCCCATAGATATTCTCTGAGCCTCTTGAGAGCCCATACTACTGCCAACGCCTCTCTCTGTCGCGTGCAGTAATTTCGCTCCGCCGCACACAGCTTTCTACTAATAAACATGATCGGGCGCAACTTTTTCTCCTCATCTTCCTGTTGCAGCACCGCGCCAATCGCAAACTTAGATGCATCCGTGTCGACTACGAACGGCTTCGTAAAGTTGGGCAGCATAAGTACTAATCCGCCGTCCTTGGGATCTTTGTAAATGAGATCTTTGAGCGTATTAAACGCCTGCAAAGCCTCCTCATCCCACTTCTCAAAGTCTCCAAAATCAATCATCTTCTCCAACTTAGCCCGAGTTGCGCCCCAATCGGGTATGAACTGGCTGTAGTACTGTGCCATCGCAAGAAAAGAGTGTAACTCTGTGCGATTCTTTGGCAACTGTCTACTCATGATCTCCTCCCTCTTCTCGCGCGATATCGAGACTCTGTGATGAGAAATCTCGTAACCCAAATACGTCACACTTGTCTTTGCAAGCTGACATTTCTTTAAGTTGCATTTCAGGCCAAAAGCTCCGATGCGCCTGAAGACATCTGACAAGTGATCGATATGCTCTTCCATTGTGTTAGAGTATACGATAATGTCATCGATGTAACAAAATGCATATTCTCCCGCCTTCTGTCCTCTCCTTCTCATAAAACCATCCTCCGACTGGGCGTCATATTGACCACTCAACATCTTCTGCATCGCCTTCTGAAAGAGCCCCGGGGCCTGTTTGAGTCCCATCGGAAGCACCTTCCACTGGTATATTTCCATACCAACCACGAATGCAGTCAGCCATCTGGATTTCTCGTCCAGTGGTATCTGCCAGAAGCCGTTCTTAAGGTCAATGACCGAATAGAATTTAGCATTCCGCAGCACTCTTCTGCCCTCTTCTAAGGTCGGCAGAGGATTTCTCTCTTCCTCTAGCACCTTATTCACACGGGCATAATTGATTGTCAAACGCCATTCTCCTCCTGGCTTGGGGACGATTTTCGGTTGAGAGACAATTGGAGATGTAGATCTCTCAATAAAGTCCTCAATGAGCAACTGTCTCACGTTCTCCTCCGCTATCTTCGCCTCATGTATGCTCAAATTTGCCCTCCGCGGTGCCGGAGATGGCTCCGCACCCGGTATCTTGTAAATGACAGCAGTGAAGTCCTCCGACTTTACACCACCTGCCCGAGGAGGGTCGAAAATTTCTCTGTACGCCTCCATCTTAGCTTTGAGAAGCTCCTTCTCTCTCTCCGTACCCACTCCTTCTTCTAAAATTTTTCGCGCCGCCGCTTGGAAATCTTCCTCCGACATCTTCTTATGTTCTTTGAGGGGCGCTAAGTCCTCCTCCAAACTCAAATCTTCCTCGGACAAATCGTCCAGTCCCGTCCGTTCATACGTGACTGTGTCCGGCTCATCATCATGACCGAGTCCGACAAGCATATCAATAAGGTTCGCGTATTGTATCGGAGCCTTACGGGTGTAGAAACCATTAAAGCATGTGAAAGCTTGAGGTATCAATTTCAACTTGTCCTGGGCTCTGAGCTTCCGCTTGTATGCACTGCTCTGCTCCCGAGACCGAGTCGACAAGCCACCACTAACTGTTGCTTGCGAGAGGGAACCGGTATAGGATGATCAATAAGCCGGTCCCTTATCTCCTGTGCCCATATCGCCTTCTCATTGTACGGCAGAATGACAGTATACGGCTTGTTACTCTCAAATAGAGTCCGTAGACACTTTTTCACTTCAGTTAATGAGCGCGGCCAGGTAGGCACATCGCCCCAAAAGTTCGTGATAAAAGTTTTAATGTCATCCTGTGGAGTATCGGGGATACGCCCCTTCCTCCTTGGCACAAACGCCTCTCTCTTTTCATCTGACATCTTTGCGTGGTAACAGTAGCCATTAGTAATATGGACATCTGCCCCACCACCTTCTGCGAATCTGGCCAACGACGGGCACTGTTTCGCAACACATATTATCTCCTCATTACGCGCTACGATTAAGTCATCAATAGACTTTTTGTCCCATGCGGGAATCGTAACCGTATACGCCTGCATCTCCGTCTCCCAATTGTCGGTCCAGGACAGTTCGTCCGGCACTGTGACATAGGGGTGTACATAGGCTTCAGTTGCCTCATGTACGAAGGCCAACCTTTTTCTCTCCGTTGCTAGACTCAGCTCAAAAGCCTTGTATGAGTCAGTAGCAGTCATCGGATTAATATCCTCCTTCTCTCCATTCTTCACTCCATAAATTACTCGCCGTGCGGCGCAATCGATCACTGCCCCCATCGTAGCCAATTGGTCATACGACAGCAGGATTGAACCGTGGTAATCGGGGACAACATAGAGGTCCGCACGATATACTCGACCGGATTTCAATTTGAAAATTAATGTGACGATGCCCGTAATTTTCGTACGGCTGCCTACCCCTTTTAGGGTCCCCTTTGTTTTTCTAATATTTTTGTCAACCCATGTCCGGTGACTATTCAAAAACTTCTGGCCGACAATATTAATGTTCGCCATCGTATCATTACCAACTTTTAACGTATTTCACAAAAGAGGTCAGTGTAGCATAGCGCGTCCGGTCTATGTATACTAGCCGCTAGCACATGAATTTTTTGTTCTAGGGTTTTGAGTCTAAGCTCAAGTTCCTTGTCCTCCTTCCGTTCTTCCCTCTTTTCCTCCAACTTAACTTCTTGAGTCTCCGGGGCTTCCGGTATCTCAAGTGTCCGCTTTACAGAGTCCGGTACACTAGATGTACACTTGTCTACCGTAGAGACGGTTGCGTCCTTTGGCGGGGGAACGGTCCGCTGCTTCTTCGTAGGCGGAGACCTAGCCTTCAGTTGCGGCTTCCTCTCCTCCATCGCCTTCTTCGCCTTCCTATTCGCATCATTTATCATATTAGCTCTCGAAGGATGAACTAGCAAATGCTTACCTTGAGGCTTGTGAGGCTGTGTGCCTTCAACTTCACGTCTAGGAGGAACGGAACCGTTCGTATCCTGTTCAGCAACAGTAGGCATAACTGTGACTGTCGGATTAAAAAGAACAGTTTTTATCTCCTTCTTTCTCTTCTCCTCCTCCCTCTTTTCCTCCCGTCATTCTAGGACTTCAACACGCTCACCTGAGCCAGTGTCTTCGTCTTGACGTCCCCCCTCCGCAGCGGTATAAGCTTGCTGGGGGTAGTTGAAGCTGGAACTGGAGCTATAATTCCAGTATCCGTGTCCTCTGGGAGGGCGCGCTGGGGTCCGGCCTCCCCTTCCCCGATAGCCCCGACCTCTTGGTGCCCATCCTCTTGGTGTCCCTCGGGACCCTCGTGACGCTCCTCTCGTCTCTACTCCTCTAGTCGGCGCCGCTTGTCGGCCCGCTGCTTCTTTCTCCTCCTTTCTCTTCACCTTCTCAAGGAAAGAAATGATGGCCTCCCGGAACTCTCCGTCCGCGACCATATTTGCATTCCACCTCTCCACCAACTCCTTCTTGTAAACTCTGTATAAGGCCTGCTCCTTTTTTTGAGCCTTTGAGTTCTCCCAGGAAGATATTTTGCATCCTGT
>WBZZ01000690.1:0-2500 GCA_019918135.1 Paulinella micropora
GGGGTTAACAAAGATAGAAAATAGCAGACTTCAGGGAGAAGTGTGGGAGGATATTTAATAAAGAAAAGGAAAAGCAAAGGAGAAAAGCAGGGGTAGAACAGAAAAGGGGGGAAGGAAGAGAAACAAAAAGGAACGAAGAAATGGGAGAGAGGAACAAAGAAAAAATGAAAGAGAAGGGAAATCAGAGCTTGAGGGATGTGAAAAGTGTAACAATGAAGGCGAGAGAGAGAGAGAGAGAGACAGAGAGAGAGAGAGAGAGAGAGAGAGAGAGAGAGAAGAAAGAAAGAGAATGCAACAAAAGAGAAAGGAAAAGGACAAAGAAGAAATGGAAACATGAAGAACAAGGGTAAGGGAGAGAACATGGGATGGAATAGTAAAAGTCACTGCGATCATGGGTTGGAACAGTTTAAAGTCGTGCACCAAGAGCGGAGGCAGTGTAATATCATGCTTAGGACTTACATGTAGACATGTAGACATGGATATAAGGAGAGGGGAAAAGGTAGAAATATGGAAAAAGATGCAGGAGGTAGGAAGAATTTATATATATATATATATACAGACGGAGATACAAAGAGAGAAGGGAGATAAGGAAGGGTCAGACTGGGTAATTTAGGGGCGGAGAGTGCATGTGAAAGTGAAGGAGTTAGATAGCGCTCACACAGGGCCCGAAACAGTGTTGAAACATAGGGTGACGCACCCAGAGAGTGACAGTCTTGTTAACAGTGTCATTGGACGATGATTCGTCAAAGTAAGTGTCTGTATTGTATATGATTGGGGCGAGCGGTCGGAGCGTTCCTTAGAGCGGCGACCACGTGACCATGACGGACTACCTCGGGTGGAACCAGAGCGTTTGCAAAGGAGAAGAAGAAGAAGAAGAAGAAGAAGAAGAAGAAGAAGAAGAAGAAGAAGAAGAAGAAGAAGAAGAAGAAGAAGAAGAAGAAGAAGAAGAAGAAGACGGGGGCGATCACGTCTCAGGGTAATCGCGCAGCTCCAGTTCCAATACCAACCGTTTTTCTTTGATGTACTGGAAGTCGTACGCGCTCAGCTGACGACAACGGACGCACACGTCTTTGTGCGTGAAATTCACCTTGATGCCAAGCAATTACTGCTGGAACTCGCTCAAGAACATCTTCCGGGTTGACAAACGATCAAAGAGCCCGCAAAATTCCTCCGGAGCCCGATACAGTTGTCCCAAGGTGATAAAATTTTCTTTTGGGAGCCATTCATCAGTTTCCTTGCAGAAGACGATGACCACGCGATCACAATTGAAGTTCCCAGCGGTTTGCATCAGCCACTTCGTGAACTCAGGGGCCTGCTTTTCGTAGTTTCTCCACAGCGCAAAGCCCCACAGCTGTTCCAACGCAGCAGATTCTGAGACTTTGAACCCAACTTCTTCGATATCGATAACAAGGTACTTCAAAGCCGACACAAAGTCAACTGGAGAGATTGTACTTGGAATGTTGAATTCAAAGCGTGTTCCTTGCTTCTGTTCCTGTGCTACTCTGCTTCGACTTCTGCCTCCGCTTCCACTTCTGCTTCTGCTTCGACTTCTGCTTCCGCTTCGACTTCTGCTTAAGCTTGCAGGGCTTCTGCGACTTCTGCTTAAGCTTCGAGGGCTTCTGCTTCCGCTTCGACTTCTGCTCCTGCTGTGAGCAGCAGCAGCAGCAGCAGCAGCAGCAGAAGAAGAAGAAGAAGAAGAAGAAGAAGAAGAAGAAGAAGAAGAAGAAGAAGAAGAAGAAGAAGAAGAAGAAGAAGAAGCTATGCCAATCGAAAAGTGGAAATAACGCACTAGTTCGTCGGAACATGCTTCGTCCCAGGTGCCGTTGTTGGGAAACGTTCCGTTGGCCAGGTCGAGGATGATGGGTTTCTCGAAATTGGCACCAGCCGCACGTAAACCGGCCAAAAAATCACCCAACTGCGCAAGGCAGGAAATGGGGACATCGAGGTGGCGGTGGCGGATGAATGAACCCGAGCCGTTGGTAGCGCCGATTTCGATCGTCACCTGTGCTTCCTCAACTCTAGCGGCCATGTCCAAACAGTCCCTGGCAAGTCAAAGGGAGTCTGAAAATAGTTTTGCGCAAAGTTTTCCGATTTGACTAACAATTACATGCCATCAGGGGGGGGTGGGTGGGTGGGTGGGTGAGGGACAACGGAAGAAGAAGAAGAATAAGAATAAGAAGAAGAAGAAGAAGAAGAAGAAGAAGAAGAAGAAGAAGAAGAAGAAGAAGAAGAAGAAGAAGAAGAAGAAGAAGAAGAAGAAGAAGAAGAAGAAGAAGAAGAAGAAGAAGAAGAAGAAGAAGAAGAAGAAGAAGAAAGAAGAAGAAGAAGAAGAAGAAGAAGAGGAAGAAGAAGAAGAAGAAGAAGAAGAAGAAGAAGAAGAAGAAGAAGAAGAAGAAGAAGAAGAAGAAGAAGAAGAAGAAGAAGAAAGAAGAAGAAGAAGAAGAAGAAGAAGAAGAAGAAGAACGAAGAAGAAGAAGAAGAAAGAAGAAAGAAGAAGAAG
>WBZZ01000690.1:27500-30000 GCA_019918135.1 Paulinella micropora
TCTATCTATCTATCTATCTATCTATCTATCTATCTGACCAACCGATACAACGAGCTCAAATCTCAAATCGAGGACAACGGATGGACCTGCCACCTTCGACCAATCGAATGCGGGGCTCGCGGCATGGTATCGTTCTCTGTTCATCGATGTTTCCGCGCCTTGGGTTTTTCCCATCCCCAATCCAAATCCCTTTGCTTTAAGCTATCCTCCTGCGTAGCTCGTTGCTCTTTTGCGATTTATCGCTCCTGTGCAGTCAAAAATTGGACTAATCTTCCTCTAGTCCGTATTGGTGACTGCATTCCATCATAGCCGTCCAGTGTTGCATAGCCCGGGCTAGGTCCCTGCGGGGGTTGCCTCATACAATGTCATCATTGTAGCTTGCGCAAGCTTACGGTGCTCAAAACACTTGGACTAACGGCTTGAACGGCTTCCTTTTCTTTCTCTTCTTCCTTGTCCTCCTCAAGACCCCACTCTCCATTTTGCCTTTTTCTTCAAACCCCTTGGAGAAGATTTTGCTCATGTCCACCCTTACGAAGATCCTTCGAGCCTCCTCGACAAGAAGAGTCCAAAAGTGCACGTCCATCCGGACTATAAGTCACAACCCGGCATTGTCAACCCGGATTCCACCCACAGTGTTGACGCCGAGACATACTCTCATTTCGTCCAAGAAGTGCCCCGAAAGAACCAATCGAAAGAAGAAAGCACCTGATTTTGCCATCAACACCAAGCGTATGGAAAGACATTGAAGAAGAACTCCAATCCGCCCTCCCTCTCATCCTCCCCTTATCTCTCATCCTGCATTCCGTCATAGCCGTCCAGTGTTGCATAGCCCGGGCTAGGTCCCTTCGGGGGTTTAGGCCTTTACACAATGTCATCATTGTAGCTTGCGCAAGCTTACGGTGCTCAAAACACTTGGACTAACGGCTTCCTTTTCTTTCTCTTCTTCCTTATCCTCCCCACTCTCCATTCCTAGATTGCCTTTTTCTTCAACGTCCTTCCTCCTCTTCTTTTTCCAGAACACAGTCTACCCGTGATTCCCATCCCGGACACATGCACAGTACACAAATTATTGTTTGATGTGAAACTGCGTTCCTTTGCAAGGACTACATTCCTTTGCGACATCTCATCTATCTATCTCGATATCTACCTACCTACCTACCTACCTACCTACCTACCTACCTACCTACCTATCTATCTATCTATCTATCTATCTATCTATCTATCTACCTACCTACCTACCTACCTACCTACCTACCTACCCACCTATCTATCTATCTATCTATCTATCTATCTATCTATCTACCTACCTACCTACCTACCTACTTACCTATCTACAGGTATCACCAGTTGCTATCGCATCAGACGCTGGCAAGGATGACAGAGTCCCCGCGACGACTCAAGGTGTGAGTGTATTTGTGTTGACGTGTTTGTGCGTGGATTTAAGAGAGAGAGAGAGAGAGAGAGAGAGAGAGATGACAGAGTCCCCGCGGCGCCTCAAGGTGTGAGTGTATTTGTGTTGACGTGTGTGTGCGTGGATTTAAGAGAGAGGGGGCGGGGGAGGCAGGAGGCAGGGAGAGAGAGAGAGAGAGAGAGAGAGAGAGAGAGAGAGAGAGAGAGAGAGAGAGAGAGAGAGATGAGATGAGATGAGATGAGATGAGATGAGATGAGATGAGATGAGATGAGGAGAAGTTAGAAATAAGCAAAATTGAGATGAGATGAGATGAGATGAGATGAGATGAGATGAGGAGAAGTTAGAAATAAGCAAAATTAAAGAAATGGTACGAAAGCACACCAAAAAGCACACATTTGTGTGTGTGTGTGTGTGTGTGTGGCAACGAAGGTTTGTGCTATGTGTGTCTGCGTATTCAACGTGCTCCTATGTTTCTGCGCGCTGTGGTGTGAAGAAGCCCGTGGTGGAGTTTGTTACTCGGCCAGGACACCCCAAAAAATCACTGAGAAGTTCCTTGTACTTAATCACAATGAGCAATGACTTCAAACGTTTCGTTCTCAGCCGGTTCTTATCTTTGCGGCTTTTGTTGTGGCTCATTTGAAACCTCTGATCAAGAGCTTTCTAATGAGCCATAACACAGGTTGTAGATGTAAATACTGACTGAGATCAAAGCGCTTGAAGTCATTGTTCGTTGTACTTAAGAAATAGGAACTTCTACTAAGCGGCATTTGCTTGATGGAGCATCAAGTAGCAGCCAAAGTGCACGCAATATCGGGCCATCTCGATGCCCAGAGGGTTATCTATGTACCGGTTCAGGTGGCACTGTGTGGGTGTCTCGGTTGAATACTTGAGGTGGCCTGGTTGCACAGCGTGAAGATGGCGGCCATGCTAGACCAGTCATGCATGGTGTGTGTGTGTGTGTTTGTGTGTGTGTGTGTACTTGGCCTGCAGAAGCCCGCGGCGGAGGTGGAGGCGTGGTTACACGGCGTGGAGATGGTGGCCTTGCTGGACAAGTCAGCCGCGTGGTGGACGCAGCTGGATAGCCGCGAT
>WBZZ01000690.1:42500-55000 GCA_019918135.1 Paulinella micropora
AGAACAGGACAGAACAAGAACAGAACAGAACAGGAACAGAACAGGAACAGAACAGGACAGGACAGAACAGGACAGAACAGGAACAGAACAGAACAGAACAGGAAAAGGAACAGAACAGAACATAAACAGACCAGGAACAGAACAGAATAGAACAGGACAGGACATGAACAGAACAGAACAGAACATGAACACAAGGTGTGTATGTTATACAGCTTAAGAGCGTCCTGACCTCTCCCCTGGCCCCACGCGTGTAATCATGCTGCGTTTTTCATGTTATCTTATCTTATCTTATCTTATCTTATCTTATCTTACCTTATCTTATCTTATATTATCTTATCTTACCTTACCTTACCTTACCTTACCTTATCTTATCTTATCTTATCTCATCTTATCTTATCTTATCTTCTCTTACCTTATCTTATGCTATCTTATGCTATGCTATGTTATGCTATGTTATATGCTATGTTATCTTATGTTATCTTATCTCATCTTATATTGTGCAGCTTAAGAGCGTCCTGACCTCTCCGCTGGCCCCATGCTTGCACCCGTGCTATTTTTTTCCCCTTCTCGTCCTCCCTCCCCCCGCCCATCCCGTCGGCACAGCCTCTTCTCCTTCTTCTTCTCCTTCTTCTTCTTCTTCTTCTCCTTCTTCTTCTTCTTCTTCTCCTTCTTCTTCTTCTTCTTCTCCTCCTCCTCCTCCTCCTCCTCTTCCTCCTCCTCCTCCTTCTCCTCCACCTCCTCCTCCTTCTCGTCCCGCAGTCCCGCTGCAAGGGCGTCCGCTCTCGCTCTGTCTCATTCTCTCCCGCCTTCTCCTCATCTTGGAGCGTGTGCTGGGCCCTCGCGTCATCGATTATCACCTACAGCAGGTCCTGCGTCATGTCACCGGCAAACTATCCCACTTTGATATCATCCATCTCAATCGATGGTGGCGATATGTAAACGGTCATGCCATCGTTTGGCAGCTCAGGACAAAAGCTTTCCAACGACGCGCTCAGAATCTTCGTACCTCCAATACGAATTGAGAAAAATGACATGCATACACGTACAGAAAGCTGCCAGGTGGCATGAAATTGTGGTCATCGGTGGCAACAAGCAACAACAACAGCAGCAACAACAACGACAACGACAACGACAACAACAACAACAACAACAAAACCATCTCATCGTGTATGCATGTTGCGTGTCCCAGGTGGCCCGTCAGTTCCGGTCGCTGGTGCTGCCACCGATAGTGCGCATCGCCTGCGATGCCGATGATTCGCCCAGCCGTTTCTCGGGCTTTCCGCACTCCACCGTTACGCATGCTTACGCTACGCACAATCACAATGGCTCGGACTTTCCGTTACCTGATGGCGCGGCCTTTCCGCGCGACCTGTGGACGGAGCAGCTACGCTGGCTCGTGGTCGCGCGCGTGTTTGCGGTTTCGGTAGCGGACTTTGTCACGGTTCGTAACGGTGGACATAACCGTTTCCAGGAGGAGGGCGCTCCTTCTCCTCTTTTTCATGCTCCTTCTTTTCCTACTACTTCTCCTTCTCCTTCTCCTTCTCCCTCCTCCTCCTCCTCTTCACCCCCCTCGTCACCCCCATCGCCATCGGTCGCCACCAGTGACCTGTCGTATTCGGCACTGGTGAGCAGTTTGTACACGGCTTTGCTTGCCCAGGATAGACTGCTGGTCCGGCTGGGTTGGCAGCCCTGAGCTTCCAAAGGACGCTTAGGGCGGCAAGTATTCTTGGTTACCGGTACTGTGTTAAAAATCTCTTAGTGGAACTGTGACTGCTTTACAAATTATTTTTTCTTTTTTTGTATCGCTTGATGCCTCCTCCATTTTAGCTCTTCTGCTTTCCACTCCGCTGATTGAGACAGTGCTTGCGTAAAGTGGACAAAGAAAATTAGCATTCTAAGCACTGTTTCATGTTTATACAGAATATTGCGACCGCAGGCTCACTTTACGCAATCTTTTTTACGCAAGCACTGTTTTAATAGAATATTTGCCACTCATTGCATAGAGCTGAGTGGGAAGCAGAAGAGATAAAATGGAAGAGGTATCAAGAGATACAAAGTCTCTCTTTTCATAAAAACACTTGCCACTCGTGGAGATGAGTGGGAAGACGAAGTATGAGAAGGAAAGTGGTACCGATACCACTTCTATTTTACTCTTACGCTTCCTATTTATTCCTAATAGTGGCAAGTATTACAGTATATTATTACAAGTGTTTACGTAAAAGCAAGTATGACCTTGCCTTCGTCTTCCCACTCCGCTCTATGCCAGTGGCAAGTGATTTTTATTAAAATAGTGCTTGCGTAATATTATATATACATATATATATATATATATATATATATATATTCTATATACTACTGATATATATATATATATTAAATAAAATAAAATATAATAATAATAATAATAATAGTGCTTCTCTGTCAATGGCTGATGCATTTCTGCACATGCGCCTCCATCGTCTCACCCGTGAGGGGAGTACGAAGAATTGACGATAAGCTCTAATGACACCCCCGCAAGGGCAGTTCCAACACTTCCAGACGGACCGGTATGTTCAATGAAAATACTGATCCAGACGGACCGGTATGTTCAATGAAAATACTGGTGGCACCGACGGGAATCGAACTGGCGACAGGGCCCAGATGGTAGAACTTGACCACTGGGCTATCACTGTGTCCATAATAATAATAATAATAATAATAATAATAATAATAATAATAATAATAATAATAATAATAATAATAATAGTGCTTCTCTGTCAATGGCTGATGCATTTCTGCACATGCGCCTCCATCGTCTCACCCGTGAGGGGAGTACGAAGAATTGACGATAAGCTCTAATGACACCCCCGCAAGGGCAGTTCCAACACTTCCAGACGGACCGGTATGTTCAATGAAAATACTGGTCCAGACGGAGCGGTATGTTCAATGAAAATACTGGTGGCACCGACGGGAATCGAACTGGCGACAGGGCCCAGATGGTAGAACTTGACCACTGGGCTATCACGGTGTCCACAATAATAATAATAATAATAATAATAATAATAATAATAATAATAATAATAATAATAATAGTGCTTCTCTGTCAATTGCTGGATGCAAATCAGCACATGCGCCTCCATCGTCTCACCCGTGAGAGGAGTACGAAGAATTGACGATAGGCTCTAATGACACCCCCGCAAGGGCAGTTCCAACACTTCCAGACGGACCGGTATGTTCAATGAAAATACTGGTGGCACCGACGGAAATCGAACTGGCGACAGGGCCCAGATGGTAGAACTTGACCACTGGGCTATCACTGTGTCCAAATAATAATAATAATAATAATAATAATAATAATAATAATATTGCTGTTGACATTCAAGACAACAACAAAAATTAGTTTTTCATTTTTGTGTCAGATTTCATTTTTGTGACAGTTTTTCATTTTTTTGACAAAAATTCAAATTTTCAAATTTAACTGTAACATTTCGCGAAAATTTACGATATTTTGCGGACGAATATAGCAGTTAATTTGAAAAATTCAAATTTTCACCCAAAATCAAAATTCCAACCAAAACTGAAATTCCAACCAAAACAGAAAAATAAATTTTTTTTGTTGTCTTGAATGTCAACAGCAATAATAATAATAATAATAATAATAATAATAATAATAGTGCTTCTCTGTCAATGGCTGATGCATTTCTGCACATGCGCCTTCATCGTCTCACCCGTGAGTGGAGTACGAAGAATTGACGATAGGCTGTAATGACACCCCCGCAAGGGCAGTTCCAACACTTCCAGACGGACCGGTATGTTCAATGAAAATACTGATCCAGACGGACCGGTATGTTCAATGAAAATACTGGTGGCACCGACGGGAATCGAACTGGCGACAGGGCCCAGATGGTAGAACTTAACCACTGGGCTATCACGGTGTCCAATAATAATAATAATAATAATAATAATAATAATAATAGTGCCTCTCTGTCAATGGCTGATGCATTTCTGCACATGCGCCTCCATCGTCTCACCCGTGAGGGGAGTACGAAGAATTGACGATAAGCTCTAATGACACCCCCGCAAGGGCAGTTCCAACGCTTCCAGACTGGCCGGTATGTTCAATGAAAATACTGGTCCAGAAATAGACCGGTATGTTCCATGAAAATACTGGTGGCACCGACGGGAATCGAACTGGCGACAGGGCTCAGATGGTAGAACTTGACCACTGGGCTATCGCGGTGTCCATAATAATAATAATAATAATAATAATAATAATAATAATAATAATAATAATAATAATAATAATAATAATAATAATAGTGCTTCTCTGTCAATGGCTGATGCATTTCTGCACATGCGCCTCCATCGTCTCACCCGTGAGGGGAGTACGAAGAATTGACGATAAGCTCTAATGACAACCCCGCAAGGGCAGTTCCAACACTTCCAGACGGGCCGGTATGTTCAATGAAAATACAGGTCCAGAAATAGACCGGTATGTTCAATGAAAATACTGGTGGCACCGACGGGAATCGAACTGGCGACAGGGCCCAGATGGTAGAACTTGACCACTGGGCTATCACGGTGTCCAAATAATAATAATAATAATAATAATAATAATAATAATAATAATAATAATAATAATAATAATAATAATAATAATAATAATAATAATAATAATAATAATAATAATAGTGCTTCTCTGTCAATGGCTGATGCAAATCTGCACATGCGCCTCCATCGTCTCACCCGTGAGGGGAGTACGAAGAATTGACGATAGGCTCTATGACACCCCCGCAAGGACAGTTCCAACACTTCCAGACGGACCGGTATGTTCAATGAAAATACTGGTGGCACCGACTGGAATCGAACTGGCGACAGGGCCCAGTGGTAGAACTTGAACACTGGGCTATCACGGTGTCAAAATAATAATAATAATAATAATAATAATAATAATAATAATAATAATAATACGATGTGCATGATGTCCGTGCCGTCGGCGCGGAACCAGATATAGCGCTCCTTGATGAAGGGGACAAGCGTCCGCGCTTTGGCGTGGTTCTGCATGAGATGTGCGTAGTTGTTTTGCCACTGGCAACTGGCTGACTCGGAACACCGCAGGTAGCCATTGTCATATCGATATCATTGGTGGACTAGACCGATGTAATCCCGGGTGTGTTGCGTTCGGGTCGCGGCCGCAATAATGGCGTACCTAGACGGGTGAACATTTTTCAGGACCCAGAACGATTGTTCCTTGTTCGCAAAGAACGCGTTCGTGGAATGTTCGTGTTCATGTGTCTGTCCCTCCCGTATGTCCCCTTCGCTGAGGATGTCTGCCTGCGTGGCTGTCAATCTCCTCTAGGAGATCCCGCCAGTCTTTCGCGTCTTGCTTTGCACAGCACACTCAGCTGATTGACTCCAGGCTTTCTAGCAACGTTACCGCTCTTGGTTGTCCGGTTTGTATCCAGGTTTCCAGCTTATTGCGCTGGTGGCTTAGAATATATGCCATACCCGTCGGCAGTGTGTCTATAAAACCCGTCATGTGTTCTGTTGCCAACCAATCATCCTTGCCTGTCCACCCGACAAGGCATGCCGTTGGTGTATGCATGGCAAACCGGTCAAGTCCGTCCCCGATGAAGCCCTTGACTCTCGGCATTCGGGAAAGGCTGTCCGGTACAGTGTTCTCCTTGCACTTGATGTACTGAGGGCAGACGATGGTGAAATCATACAGTGTTTAGTTCTGACTGCCATCGTGCCAGCCGGCCCGGATGTTCCTTATCCATGAGCTATCGTAGGTTGGCATGGTCGGTTTGTACCAGTATATTTGGCGTGCCCCACAAGTACTCTCTCAGCCTGCTAAATTCCAACACGATAGCCAACGCTTCGCGCTGTCGTGTGCAGTAATTAACCTGTTCGTGTGTCAGCTTCTTACTGACGAACATGATAGGCCGGAGGTGTTTGTGAGCGGAGTCATACTGCTGTAAGATTGCGACTGCATATTTGGATGCGTCAGTAGCTAGTACAAAGCGTTTTCCGAAGTCGGGTAGGATAAGGACCGACCCGACCTCTATGAGAGGGTCTAGTTAGAGCTTCCTTCAACTTGTTATACATCTCTTCGGCTGCTGGGGGCTATTCTCCATACGGATCGCCCTTAAGGCAGAAGTCACTTAGCGGTTTGACGAAGTCTTGGAAGTTGGGAATAAATTCTGAATATACTTGTGCAATACAAAGAAAAGAGTGTAGTTCAGTGCGTGTGTTAGGGCGCGGGAGGGAACTAATAGCGTCCCGCTTCTCCTGCTTCAGCACTATTTCGCCCCCCTGTACCCTGTATCCTAGATAGTCGATGTGGTCGTTGGCAAACGAGCACTTCTCTAGGTTCAGCCTCAGACAGAAAGCTTCCAAGCATCGTAACACATCTGACACATGAGCCAGTGTTCCGCCTCCGTATTCGAGTAAATAACGATATCATCAATATAGCAGAAGCTATACTGGTTCGTATGGCCCTAGGTTTTTATGAATTGTTCGTCCCCATATCTCGGGTCCGATAGAGCCTAATTCATACAGTCCTGGAATATTGCCGGGGCTGTCTTCACTCCCATCGGGAGGACTGTCCATTGGTACAGTCTCCCTCCGACTGCGAAGGCAGTCAGCGGACGGCTTTCCGCTTCGAGCGGTATATTCCAGAAACCGTTCTTGAGGTGGAGCTTTGTAAAGTATTTAGCCTGCCGAAGCTTGTTAAGACCATCTCGCATTCGAGGGATAGGTGCCTCGACGCTCTTTATGATCTCGTTAAGCCTGGTATAGTTTATACAAAATCGTTGTTTGCCATCCTGCTTCGGAGCCAGCCTGACCGGTGATCGGAATTCCGACTACGACGGCTCGATGAGTCGCTTGGCTAACATGTCCTGCATCACTTCCTCACAGATCTGTTCCTCTTTGTAGCTGAGGCGAGATCCTTTGAGGCAGGGCATGGTCTGTGCAACTTGTCGTTCTATCCTAGCGGTGGTATGGGTCACGCCACCGGCGACAAGTGGGCCGAACAACGTTTTGTTTCTCAAGAATTGGGCTTTAAGGTCCCGGACAAAGTTTGGCGATTCTTGCTGTCGCTCTATGACTTCGTCAATGATCCCTTGAACGACGACAGGCTTTTGGTCCCGTGGGTCATCCGGGTACTCAATGTAGGACTCAATATTGCAATATTTCATCCTATTCTTTAACCGCTATATGAACTCGATTGAAGGACTACAATTTACGGAAAATTACCCCATTTTTACCGTTAGATTATTCCGGACCGGCCGGTAGATTAATACCGTTGAGATTTAGCTATTTCCTTTTTATTACCATTATTTATGATAGACAAGAATATATCTATTGGTGTAGCGTACTGACAGAAGAAGTGAAACTGCAGTCAGATAGGAATCACTGGACACAGTCATTTACAGTCATGATATAGAATTCTAGAAACTCCTTTCACGTGATTTATCATATGGTTTAGAGCATGTGATCGATATTAAATAGACCTCAAGTTCGTTCTCATTAAATTCCTTTTAACATTTATTCGAAGAGTAATCCGGAGAGGATTATAATAGCATTCTGAAGAGGAATGGCTACAACAGGTTATGAGAGATCGCAAGTTACCCTCAAATGCCCACGCCTGCCCGCTAAACCCACTGCAACATTTGATGATTGGCGTTGGTCATTTCTGCAATTCGTAGAGGGAGCAGACCCCAAATTTTTATTCAGTAAACGGTGGCAATGTCAACCCAAGAGTCGGAGACAATTGCTATGTCGGCTGCAGCTCGGAACACGATTGCGATTCAGCATTTTTGCGAAGAAATCGGCATACCGTTACCACTTCCTTCAACTGTGTTTGGGGACAATCAAGGTTCGATATTGACAACAACGAACGGGTTTGGAAGTCAACGATCCAGGCATTTAGCTTTGAAACATCACTACATCGTAGAATTGGAACGAAGTGGCCGCATCACGAGTCGGAAAATCGGGTCTGCGGATAACTTAGCAGACGTATTCACTAAAGCGCTATCAGCCTCACACTACTTGCGGCTAGTGGATCAGTTCACGGTTAGACTAAGGCATTTCGACCTCGGCAGTAACGCTACTTCTACATAAAAGTCTAGTATATTTGTAACTAGACTTCGTACGTGAGATTTTATTTCGTCATCGTTGGATTTCGACTAAGCGAATTACGTGACGTTTGGACTAAAAACAGCTTGGTATAGATATAGACATGAGAACGGTAGTCGGTACAGATGAATCCCACCATAGAATTGGAGACAGATGAGAGTTTGATGAAAGCTAAGGAATTCTCTTTTCTGCTAGTCTGCGAGTGCTCTATATGAAAGTGATAAGGTAGGCCGCCCATCGGGGCGGGGCAATCGATTTCGGGGGGAGTGTAGGACTCAATATTGCAATATTTCATCCTATTCTTTAACCGCTATATGAACTCGATTGAAGGACTACAATTTACGGAAAATTACCCCATTTTTACCGTTAGATTATTCCGGACCGGCCGGTAGATTAATACCGTTGAGATTTAGCTATTTCCTTTTTATTACCATTATTTATGATAGACAAGAATATATCTATTGGTGTAGCGTACTGACAGAAGAAGTGAAACTGCAGTCAGATAGGAATCACTGGACACAGTCATTTACAGTCATGATATAGAATTCTAGAAACTCCTTTCACGTGATTTATCATATGGTTTAGAGCATGTGATCGATATTAAATAGACCTCAAGTTCGTTCTCATTAAATTCCTTTTAACATTTATTCGAAGAGTAATCCGGAGAGGATTATAATAGCATTCTGAAGAGGAATGGCTACAACAGGTTATGAGAGATCGCAAGTTACCCTCAAATGCCCACGCCTGCCCGCTAAACCCACTGCAACATTTGATGATTGGCGTTGGTCATTTCTGCAATTCGTAGAGGGAGCAGACCCCAAATTTTTATTCAGTAAACGGTGGCAATGTCAACCCAAGAGTCGGAGACAATTGCTATGTCGGCTGCAGCTCGGAACACGATTGCGATTCAGCATTTTTGCGAAGAAATCGGCATACCGTTACCACTTCCTTCAACTGTGTTTGGGGACAATCAAGGTTCGATATTGACAACAACGAACGGGTTTGGAAATCAACGATCCAGGCATTTAGCTTTGAAACATCACTACATCGTAGAATTGGAACGAAGTGGCCGCATCACGAGTCGGAAAATCGGGTCTGCGGATAACTTAGCAGACGTATTCACTAAAGCGCTATCAGCCTCACACTACTTGCGGCTAGTGGATCAGTTCACGGTTAGACTAAGGCATTTCGACCTCGGCAGTAACGCTACTTCTACATAAAAGTCTAGTATATTTGTAACTAGACTTCGTACGTGAGATTTTATTTCGTCATCGTTGGATTTCGACTAAGCGAATTACGTGACGTTTGGACTAAAAACAGCTTGGTATAGATATAGACATGAGAACGGTAGTCGGTACAGATGAATCCCACCATAGAATTGGAGACAGATGAGAGTTTGATGAAAGCTAAGGAATTCTCTTTTCTGCTAGTCTGCGAGTGCTCTATATGAAAGTGATAAGGTAGGCCGCCCATCGGGGCGGGGCAATCGATTTCGGGGGGAGTGTAGGACTCAATATTGCAATATTTCATCCTATTCTTTAACCGCTATATGAACTCGATTGAAGGACTACAATTTACGGAAAATTACCCCATTTTTACCGTTAGATTATTCCGGACCGGCCGGTAGATTAATACCGTTGAGATTTAGCTATTTCCTTTTTATTACCATTATTTATGATAGACAAGAATATATCTATTGGTGTAGCGTACTGACAGAAGAAGTGAAACTGCAGTCAGATAGGAATCACTGGACACAGTCATTTACAGTCATGATATAGAATTCTAGAAACTCCTTTCACGTGATTTATCATATGGTTTAGAGCATGTGATCGATATTAAATAGACCTCAAGTTCAATCTCATCAAATTCGTTGCAACATTTATTCGAAGAGTAATCCGGAGAGGATTATTAATAGCATTCTGGAGAGGAATGGCTACAACACTCAAGTATGGAGTCCGGGTCTTCAACCTCGTCCTTCGCGACCCGGCCCGGGTATCGTGTGGAGGTTTGTGTGTCCCAGGAGGCGAACTCCTGTAGGTCGGTAATCATCTCTGCATATTGTTTCGCCGCGGTCTTATGATAGAAACTGGGGAAGATTTGGAATGCCGTTTCCCGTAAGTCATCGACCCTTCTGGTCATGAGCTTGGTACGGTATGATAAGCAGTCCTTTACAGACCCCAAGCGGAAAGCAATGAGGGCTTTTGCCTGTCGGCTGGGTATCGGAATGGGATCGTCGATAACCCGATCCAAAACATATCTCCACCACATGACGGTGGGATGGATTGGAAGGATGATCGTAATGTCTTCGCCCCGATCTAGGCGGTCAGCTAATATTTTGGGTACTGCCGTCAAGCTGTCCGGCTGTATCAGGCATCTGTTGGCCTGGCTAGCCACCGAGTCCTCCTTCCTCATCAGCTCCAATTTCTCCATGAAGCCTTCCACATGGACCAGGTCTAAGGAATCAGGTGCCTTTTTACCCCACACCTTGGTATCCTTCATCCATTTGGCCTCCTTCATTTCTCCTTAGCGGCATTCCAATTCTTAACCGCCTTGGTAAACGCATTGGCCACCATGGGCCAAATCTCGTCTTTGAAGAAAGCAGCCACCATGGTCATGTCAAAGGTTTCTCCCTTCGCAGGGTCTGTCCTCCGAGCCACACTCCCATGAAATTCCTCAGACCAGTTGTCCTTCGATTCCACACCCGTCATAAGGAATGTGACATCAAACTGTTCAGAAGGGATAGGCGTCGGATAGTATTCCTCATCCGAGCTCTCAGACCTTGCATGACCCACCATCTGCAGTTCATGGAGGTGCATGGACGCAAACATCCTAGCCACCATCCTCCTAACCTGCAGTGGTACCAAAGTTTTTAGCCTAGGTTCGCTAGGTGAATAAGCCGTCATGGCAAAGGAGGCCGCCCCCCCATTTAGCCAAGTCAGTGTTTTCGGCCTTGACCCACTCGAACACCTCCTGATCCCGTGATCTGTCTTTGTACTTACTTGCCAAAAGGACAAAGTGTTCCAAAAACTCGTGCTGCTCCGTGGATCCTACTATGTAGTCCGACGCTACATGTAGTAGAAAATCCCCCACAGCCTTCCCCTGCAACGGCTGAACACAAGAATCCTTGTAAGGATCGTATGTCGCCCCTGGTACCATGATAACCTCCTCAGGTGTCAAAATCCAAGTTTCGAGATCAGGGTCCTTCCCTATAGATTTCCAAAACCCCCCTTACAACCTACAGTTTCCCTTTCCCAAGACGACTGAAAGCACTATCTCACACGACCAGCACACTGGGGTACTGATCGTCGAGAAGCTACTTGACACCCTCACCAAGATACAGTCAACGACAGTGACTGAGCTTGTTCACAGAGAGTGCGCCCCGTCGTCCAAAATTCCGAATCCTATGAGTTCGAAAAAGGCAAAGGGACTCCAAATGTAACAAGACACTTGGTCTTACCCGTACGAGCTCAAGGACTCTCAAAAAGAGACTTTAATAATGAACACAACTGGTTCAAGGCTAAACTCCACTTCTATAACAGAAAGGGAAATCAGAATTGAACCCAAACTTGGCAACAAGCCAAAGGGAAAACCCCACGGACACGATTCTGTTGTCCGTAATCTGCACAAATGCCAAAACATACCAACAAACAACAACCCATAAATGCAATTTCCCTTATCATAAGTTTTGCCATAATTGAATTGACTCAGGTCACCGTCGGGAAAAACCAGGCCAAATTCCAAGAAATTTCCGCCGCTACCAATTTTCCTTATCCTACAAACGGTTACTACATTTGTTCCAAAAGGTTCGGGTCAACGCTATTAATATAACGTAGGAGGTTGATGAATAAGGATGCCGGAACTTACATCCTAACAACCGCCTCGTGACCTGAGAGTCACCACTGACTCCGGTAAACGGTTACTCAAGTTGTAAAACTGAATATATTAATATAGGATTTACAGGCCCTATGGGGTCCAAGCTTCCAAGCTCCCCCCATATCCTTTCAAACTATCCTAATGTAACATGGATTGAAAACCGTGACCGGGAGTATTCTTCAAAACCGGAAACATAATAAGAATTCATCTTATAATACATTTAATGATAACAAGGAATCACTTCCACGAGTGAATTCCCGTAAAAACTAATAGCGAAATAACGAGGCATTAATAGTATACCGTGGGTGTTACAGGACCTAAGGACTCAGCCTCTCAGCCGACTTCAGACATGAGTCCTGAGGAATACCTGGTACTCCGTAATCTCAAGCCAAAGATAACCGACAGACCGTAACATAGAGTAATGAACGGTCTTACGCAAAGCACTGTTTTAACAAAATACTTGCCACTCGTAAAAGTTGAGTGGGATGACGAACAGATAGAATGAA
>WBZZ01000690.1:62500-73089 GCA_019918135.1 Paulinella micropora
GAAAATACTGGTGGCACCGACGGGAATCGAACTGGCGACAGGGCCCAGATGGTAGAACTTGACCACTGGGCTATCACAATAATAATAATAATAATAATAATAATAATAATAATACTATATCTGAGGCGTACTGATGCAGCTAATAGCATATCCTCAACGGACATAAGCCTCCAATACCCTTGTTCGAGGTCCTCCACCCCCCCGTGTCAGTCTCTCGCCTGATGATCGGGGCCACCGATGGAGCTCCTGAGGGCAAGACTGCACTAAGCCGAGGTTATTCCGCAGTCCCAGCAACCTCTTGCAAGACGTCACCGAATGTGCAAGTGCATACACCAAGCGCGGTTGCTAGAGCTGCCTCGAAACCCCACCCATAACAATCTGGTGTCTGCTGGGTCCTGGGCTATCAACCAGCATATGCGGAGTTTAAGATCTTTTACGCGCGCAACGACCCTCCTCCCCAGCACCTACCACCAAAGGGTTATGAGTTGGCGTCACAGTTTAACGCCTTGAGGCCATTGGGCTGGAACTCTGTTTAGCAAGTGTGACTAGGTTTTTTCATCGGGATTTCCCTCAAATATGTCACAGTCAACACTCCAAGGCAGATATACTATATCTGAGGCGTACTGATGCAGCTAATGGCATATCCTCAATGGACATAAGCCTCCAATACCCTTGTTCGAGGTCATCCACCCCCCCGTGTCAGTCTCTCGCCTGATGATCGGGGCCACCGATGGAGCTCCTGAGGGCAAGACTGCACTAAGCCGAGGTTATTCCGCAGTCCCAGCAACCTCTTATTCCGCAGTCCCAGCAACCTCTTGCAAGACGTCACCGAATGTGCAAGTGCATACACCAAGCGCGGTTGCTAGAGCTGCCTCGAAACCCCACCCATAACAATCTGGTGTCTGCTGGGTCCTGGGCTATCAACCAGCATATGCGGAGTTTACGATCTTTTACGCGCGCAACGACCCTCCTCCCCAGCATCTACCACCAAAGGGTTATGAGTTGGCGTCACAGTTTAACGCCTTGAGGCTATTGGGCTGAATAATAATAATAATGATAATAATAATAATAATAATAATAATAATAATAATAATAATAATAATAGTGCTTCTCTGTCAATGGCTGATGCATTTCTGCACATGCGCCTCCATCGTCTCACCCGTGAGGGGAGTACGAAGAATTGACGATAAGCTCTAATGACACCCCCGCAAGGGCAGTTCCAACACTTCCAGACGGGCCGGTATGTTCAATGAAAATACTGGTCCAGAAATAGACCGGTATGTTCAATGAAAATACTGGTGGCACCGACGGGAATCGAACTGGCGACAGGGCCCAGATGGTAGAACTTGACCACTGGGCTATCACGGTGTCCTTCCAGAAATAGACCGGTATGTTCAATGAAAATACTGGTGGCACCGACGGGAATCGAACTGGCGACAGGGCCCAGATGGTAGAACTTGACCACTGGGCTATCACGGTGTCCAATAATAATAATAATAATAATAATAATAATAATAATGATAATGATAATAATAATAATAATAATAATGATAATGATAATAATAATAATAATAATAATAATAATAATAGTGCTTCTTTGTCAATGGCTGATGCATTTCTGCACATGCGCCTCCATCGTCTCACCCGTGAGGGGAGTACGAAGAATTGACGATAAGCTCTAATGACACCCCCGCAAGGGCAGTTCCAACACTTCCAGACGGGCCGGTATGTTCAATGAAAATACTGGTCCAGAAATAGACCGGTATGTTCAATGAAACTACTGGTGGCACCGACGGGAATCGAACTGGCGACAGGGCCCAGATGGTAGAACTTGACCACTGGGCTATCACGGTGTCCATAATAATAGTAATAATAATAATAATAATAATAATAATAATAATAATAATAATAATAATAATAATAATAATAGTGCTTCTCTGTCAATGGCTGATGCATTTCTGCACATGCGCCTCCATCGTCTCACCCGTGAGGGGAGTACGAAGAATTGACGATAAGCTCTAATGACACCCCCGCAAGGGCAGTTCCAACACTTCCAGACGGACCGGTATGTTCAATGAAAATACTGGTCCAGACGGACCGGTATGTTCAATGAAAATACTGGTGGCACCGACGGGAACGAACTGGCGACAGGGCCCAGATGGTAGAACTTGACCACTGGGCTATCACGGTGTCAATAATAATAATAATAATAATAATAATAATAATAATACTATATCTGAGGCGTACTGATGCAGCTAATGGCATATCCTCAACGGACATAAGCCTCCAATACCCTTGTTCGAGGTCCTCCACCCCCCCGTGTCAGTCTCTCGCCTGATGATCGGGGCCACCGATGGAGCTCCTGAGGGCAAGACTGCACTAAGCCGAGGTTATTCCGCAGTCCCAGCAACCTCTTGCAAGACGTCACCGAATGTGCAAGTGCATACACCAAGCGCGGTTGCTAGAGCTGCCTCGAAACCCCACCCATAGCAATCTGGTGTCTGCTGGGTCCTGGGCTATCAACCAGCATATGCGGAGTTTAAGATCTTTTACGCGCGCAACGACCCTCCTCCCCAGCATCTACCACCAAAGGGTTATGAGTTGGCGTCACAGTTTAACGCCTTGAGGCCATTGGGCTGGAATTCTGTTTAGCAAGTGTGACTAGGTTTTTTCATCGGGATTTCCCTCAAATATGTCACAGTCAACACTCCAAGGCAGATTTACTTTATCTGAGGCGTACTGATGCAGCTAATGGCATATCCTCAACGGACATAAGCCTCCAATACCCTTGTTTGAGGTCCTCCACCCCCCCGTGTCAGTCTCTCGCCTGATGATCGGGGCCACCGATGGAGCTCCTGAGGGCAAGACTGCACTAAGCCGAGGTTATTCCGCAGTCCCAGCAACCTCTTGCAAGACGTCACCGAATGTGCAAGTGCATACACCAAGCGCGGTTGCTAGAGCTGCCTCGAAACCCCACCCATAACAATCTGGTGTCTGCTGGGTCCTGGGCTATCAACCAGCATATGCGGAGTTTAAGATCTTTTACGCGCGCAACGACCCTCCTCCCCAGCATCTACCACCAAAGGGTTATGAGTTGGCGTCACAGTTTAACGCCTTGAGGCCATTGGGCTGAATAATAATAATAATAATAATAATAGGCTTCCTCAGACTATAGCATCAGATCCAGATCCTGGACATGTGCCTCCATTGGGTCACCGGGGTCAGCCACCGATCCCAACGAATTGTCAGAACACCAAACAGACATAGCAGCAACAGCAACAGCAGGGGCAGATGGGGGCTGTGAAGTGCATGAAGAGCTAGATGCGAGGGTGTTAGCTGAAGAGAAGAACTCGGAGACACTACGCTGCGCTCCCGAACCCCTCTCTCTAGCCAGGACGTCCACACTGCGCGGACGGCCGCGCCGCGCAACATCAACGTCACTTGGGGGAGAGGGTGGGACAGAAGCTGATGGAACCTCAGTGAGGTCAATCACCTCCTCGCCCCCATCCTCCACCCCAAGCTCCTCCCTTTTACCCTCCCTAGCAGACCAACACTCAGACACATATGATCCAAACAACACATCCAACTTTGGAGGGGGACGCAACGCTGTAACCCCTAACAACGCAGCAAGCCTAAAGTTACTGCGGAAGCGCGACTTCCCCTGAAAAAACTTACAAAACAATCGTGATTGATCCACAGGCGACATATCATCCCAACCCTGCCGCACAGAGCCCTCCCGCTCCCGCCCAAGCAACACATCCTCCACCACAACCTCACCGCCTACGACCTCACCACCCTCCTCACTCCCTCCATCCCCCTCAGCACCCCCCACAGCCATGCCACCGAGCCTCTGCATACTCAGCAACAGCTGCTTACGTCTCCCCTCATGCATGGGGCAATCCCATAAGAAGTGCGCAAGGGACTCATTGACATCATCATGACAACAGAAGCAGCGAGGGGACATGCCACTGACCAACTTGCTGCGGTACAACCGAAGGCGGTTGTTGCAGCTGAGCAACCTTCTCCGAAGCAGATTATAATGCGCATCATCAAGGGCTACCCATCTTGGGAACTCCTTAGTTCCAAAGACTTGTCTTAGGATGACTCGCAGGCCATCAGTAAGATCGCTGCCTGCCTCTCGCTTGTCCCACATCAGTTGCTGCACCATCTTGACGTCCTGCTGAAGGGCCCACTTGTCCACAGTCGAACTCCAACCCTCGAGGTCCTTCTCTGAGCTATTTAGGAGCTCCTGAAGCCCTTGTTGTAGATCCATTGAGACCCTGATAGTGCCTTCGGCCTCCGCAGTCCAGTCGGATTTGACTTGAGATGCGATGACAGGAAATCGCTCCTCCGGTAGAACACGCAGCCGTCCATAGAACTTCAGTTGCGCCGCCCGCCGCAAACGCTCCGCACTCAAAGAGCGCGCCAGAAAGAGTGTAATCCACTTGCTTGTCTTAGGGCTGATGCCGAGAATCATCCTCATGGGCGCAGCATTGCTGCCTCCAGCTTGGTGAGCTGCGATACGGGGGCACGCCAGACATCGAAGGCGTACTTCAGCTTGGCCCCACAAGTTGATTCCAACACATGAGACGATACCTAGCTTGTATCTCATCTGCACACCACAAAGAGTACCAACCTGCGGTGGCGACTTCAGTGACACGCGTAGCCCGCAGGGCCTGCTCCTTCCACTTCAGGTCGTCGGTGATAACCACTCCCAGGTACTTGTACTGACTGGTGACACAAAGCTTCTGGCCGCGAAACCACACCACGGGCTCACCTCGCTCCCTGATACTTGGTCGTTTCGCCTTGCTCGACGTGTAAATGGGCATGATTTCCGTCTTGCCGGGCTTCAAGTTGACTTCCAGCCGGTAATCTTCCGCGAACTTGGCCACAACATTGACCATCTTCTGGAGCTCGGTGCGACTGTGAGCGATGAGGGCCACGTCGTCCGCGTATAGAAGTGCCTTGATGTCGTTCAGCCGCTTCACATCCGTGATCTTGAGGGCACTCGCCAGCCGATCACACAGCTCATCCATAAAGACGTTGAAGAGTGTGGGAGAGAGAGGGGACCCCTGTTGGACGCCTACACGCTCCAGTACTTCGGGGGTGAGTGCTCCATCAACTAGCACTTGCGACGAAGTCTGCTCGTAGCACCTGCGTAGCGTGCGCCAGAACTTGCCCCTTACACCCAGCTTCCAGAGCCTCTCAAATAGGCCATCTCTCCAAACAGACGGGAAAGCCTTGCGTAGATCGACGAACAGGACATACGACTCCCGCTTCTGCTGCTGACGCCCCTTCAACCTCTGCCAAAGGGTAAAGACCTGATCCGTAGTGCGACGCCCCGGGCGGAAGCCTCCCTGCTCTGGACGTAGCTTATCCGGGCCATCCACGAAGAGCGTTAGACGAGTAGCTAATAAGGACAGATACAGCTTACCAAGGCAACTAATAATCGAGATATCCCTCCAGTTGTCAGGATCCGTAGGATCCCCACCCTTGGGGATATTGACGATGATTCCCTTGCCCCAAGCTTTTGGAGTCCTCTCGGCTTCTCGAATCCAGTTGAAGTACTGCGTTAAGTAGCCATGGATGTAGGCGCCGCCATACTTGAGCATCTCGTTCTTCACTTTGTCCTCGCCACAAGCTTTGTGGTTATTCAGGGCACGTTGCCTTGCAAGGACCTCCTCTTGCGTGAACGGCTTGTCCAGCTCTTCGCAAGTGTCTTCACTTACTTCGTGCTCCTTCATAGCCCGGGCCACCTCATCTCTGAAGCGATCGTTCCAGTGGAACTGCCGCTTAGCTTCGGCTTCCTCCCACTCCAGCGAGCCTGCTTCTGCACAGCACTCCACCACAACAGTCGCACTTGCCGGATTTTCCCGTGGCTTCACCGAATTTTTCCGAAATTCCTCCCACCGAGCGACCTTTTCCGGCAGCGTACACGCCAGTGAGCCATCCTCCCTTTGCACCGGCGCGGAGACCTTCGTTCTGCGTGCCCCGCCAAGCCGCTTCGCGAGTAGCCAAAAGCGCTTTGAGGATTGCTCGCGTTGACATTTGACCGCTTCTTCCTGCACTTGCTTGAAGGAGGCGGACTTCTTGGCCCGAGTTGCTTTCCGAATTTGCTTGCGGAGACGTAGCCAATTCAGACGGGCTTCCGCATTCGATTCATCCCTCCTGTATGCTGCGTAGGCCTCCCGGCGCTGTTGAATGAGCTCCTTTAGCTCCCCGTCGAACCAATTGTTGGTGAAACGGGGTCGTATACATCTGGAGCCAAGGACCCGGTGCGCCGCCATTCGGAAGGACTGCGCCACTCGCTCGGTGACGTCATCTACCACCCGTTGGCTGTCGGCACCACCCGATAGGTCAAGCTCAGGCAGCTGATGCACTCCAAGCTTCTGTAGGCAATGCTGGAATACGTCATCGAACTTGTCGCGTAGATAATCCAGCGCTTGCTTCGCAGCGTGATCATTACCCGAGACACCAGCACCAATAAGCTTATCAACACGAAAGGACCTGTAAGGTTTCGCAGCCCGCTTTGGTCGGCGCTGGCCGCTCCACGTCAGTTCGGCCCATACTGCCTTGTGGTCCGTATCAAGATCATCTTCGCATACTCCGAACTTTGCTCCAGATGCCAAGCCAGGCGACGCGCAGATGTAATCGAGGAGGTGCTTGCCTGTGCCCATGCCGCGCTGCTCACGCCGGGACCACCAGTAGGACCCTTCCACTGGGCACGAGAAGCCGCTCAGATTTCGCAGGCCCGTAGCGACGAGGACAGCCGCGAGTCTCTTGCCGTTCTCCGAACGTACCGGTGCTCCCTTATCATCGACCTCCCCGTGCTGACCGACGATGCCCTCCTCTTTTCGGCTGCATGCCGGCCCGAGCTTCGCGTTGGCATCCGCCACCGTGACCACAAGACCTTTGGCTCCAAAAAAAGCTATAGCTGCCTGCCAGGCCGCATACGCCTCTGACGACTCTTCTTCCTGCGTTTCCTGGGGAAAGTAGCCGTTGCCCACATAGATATCCTGAGCGCCGGTAACACCCGAGGCGATACGCAGCCACACTTGCTGCCGGTGGTCGACGGGGGCTGACACCAGGTTGCAATACGGACCAAGGAAGTTAGCCACCGCGAATAGAACCCCACCCTTGCAGCGATTTTTCTCGCTGACCTCCGCAGGTTTTCCAAAAATCCGGAATCCATCCAGGCTGCATTTGGAAAGTTGCTTCTTGCCCATGCGGTGCTCCTGAGCCCCGATGACTAGCCAGCCCTCGTGCTTGTAGAATGATGCCCATTCCGCCGTGCCTACGTTGTCGTATCCCGTTTTACCCTGCCAGTTGTGACTCGCGACGAGTAGCTTGAAGCCGGTATCGAACTGCTTGGAGCGGTGCTTCTTGGCTCGTTTCCGGACCCGACGGCCGCGCTTGGCTTCCGCCCTCGTGCTGCCCCCCTCTGCAGGTGCTTGCGCAGGTTGGTCCCCCACTGCACTGGCCGCCGAATGCAGGGGCACCACATGCACATCAGCACACTCAGACACACACTTAGGTGCATCGGCAGCCAATTCCGAAGACACCACCTGCACATCATCGACACATTCTTCATGCAGAGGCAAGACGCGATATCCCGTCGCAGCTTCCTCCTTCCGGACCGCCGCTTCCCCACGCAGATGGATGCGAATAAGCCTTCGGACACGTTCCCTGTCCCTGAACCTGCGCCCAAGGGCCACATTGACCCCTCTGCCGAAGAATTTGAGATGTTTGAATTGCTGCAACGCCGTCTGCCTGCTGTCATCGTCCTCGTAGACCAGCTCCAGGTGACGAGACATTCGCTGGCCTTGCCACTCCATTACCGGGACCACCAGACCAAGACCGCTCATTTTGGAGGCGATCTCCTGTAGATTGGCGCGTTCTGAGAGCCCCCAGACAATCAGATTACGCCCGTCCTTGTCGTACCGATCTACCCGCCGGTACCGTCGAGGCGGCGGTGCCATCTGCCATATAGCGCCGCTCGCCTTATGTTGAAGCGCCGACCCGTGTGCCAGGTTTGGGGAGGAAGGATGAGGCGCAGCTAAGATAGCCTCTCCACGTGGTTCAGGAATTCCGTCATATACGCGAGCCCTCATCCTCCCATCCTGGGACATCGGGCCAGAGCCCGTCGAAGAGGCATTCCCACGGGGATTGTCCAGGTCTTCGGCGATTCTACCTTGTCCCATAAGGGCCACAGTGGTAGCTCCGTGCTTCGCGTCTTTGTAATCCATTGAGAGTAGTAGACGGCCAATGTCGCTGGCCATCACCGCCGCGCCTCTTTACGCCGAGGAAAGCGCCCGTCCATGCAAATAGCATCGGCGGTATCTGCAACACACACTACACGCATTTCCGCCGGCGTCACTGGACGCTGCCGCGTCGCTTCGTGCCCTTCGGCGCCCGCCAGCACCCCCAGCGTCGTCAGAACCTGCCTCACGCACTACACACACTCTCCATCGCATCGCCAACGCCTCTACTCTCATGCCTTATGGACTTTCAGCTGCTCCTAACAATACACATCATGAGGTACGGGTGTCCCCGAGTGGAGCCAGATCGGACGGCGTGCCGCTGAAACTCCTTCCCCCACGTGGGTATAGAAGGCGCGAACCTAGCGGTACCTATAGGGTCTTACAGACAAGTATAGTAATCCCAGCCGAAGCTGCTCAGTTAGAAATGCAACGGTGGAGGGTGTGAATGCATGGGGCAAGGCACGGCAACGCAGCAAGGCACTGGCAAGGCATTGGGACCGACTGAAGCCCCTCTCCAACGTGCGCTCATCATGTGTTCCAGTTAGGCAACCCCGAAGAAGCGAAGATAGGGAGGAGACAAAACCCAGATAGGATGAAGATAGGATTAACATGAAGCCGAAATGGAGCCGAGTTGGAACAGGTCAACTCAGCCCCATCTCGGCTCAATGTGAATCCTATCTTCAACCCATCTCGGTACTGTTTCCTCCGAAAGCTCACCTCAACAAGATCACCAAACCGGAACTGGAAGCCCCCAGGCATTTACTCGGCAGGAAATTCGGCGAAAATGGGCTAACCAGGAAACCAGACCCAAACCAACAGCCAAGAAAAACGAGCCAACCAACAATCCAACAGACAACCCCACAACCTGCCTGGCCGAACCCCTACCGAGTAAATGCCCAGTTGAGAGTTGCGCATATCCCGGTGACCGCCCTCCCCAAGCGGTCACCTTCGTGGGGAGAGGCCCAACCACCTCCTCTTCCCATGGAGTGCCATCTTGTGCACCCCTCCAGAATAATAATAATAATAATAATAATAATAATAATAATAATAGTGCTTCTCTGTCAACGGCGAATGCATTTCTGCACATGTGCCTCCATCGTCTCACCCGCGAGGGGAGTACGAAGATTTGACGATAGCTCTATGACACCCCCGCAAGGCAGCTCCAAGCCTTCCAGACAGACCAATACTTTCAAAGAAAATATCTTTGAAAATACTGGCACCGACGGGAATCAAACTGGCTACAGGTCCCAGATGGTAGACTTAACCACTGGGCTATCGCGGTGCCACTAATAAATAATAATAATAATAATAGTGCTTCTCTGTCAATGGCTGATGCATTTCTGCACATGCGCCTCCATCGTCTCACCCGTGAGGGGAGTACGAAGAATTGACGATAAGCTCTAATGACACCCCGCAAGGGCAGTTCCAACACTTCCAGACGGGCGGTATGTTCAATGAAAATACTGGTCCAGACGGATCGGTATGTTCAATGAAAATACTGGTGGCACCGACGGGAATCGAACTGGCGACAGGGCCCAGATGGTAGAACTTGACCACTGGGCTATCACGGTGTCCAATAATAATAATAATAATAATAATAATACTATATCTGAGGCGTACTGATGCAGCTAATGGCATATCCTCAACGGACATAAGCCTCCAATACCCTTGTTCGAGGTCCTCCACCCCCCGTGTCAGTCTCTCGCCTGATGATCGGGGCCACCGATGGAGCTCCTGAGGGCAAGACTGCACTAAGCCGAGGTTATTCCGGCAGTCCCAGCAACCTCTTGCAAGACGTCACCGAATGTGCAAGTGCATACACCAAGCGCGGTTGCTAGAGCTGCCTCGAAACCCCACCCATAACAATCTGTGTCTGCTGGGTCCTGGGCTATCAACCAGCATATGCGGAGTTTAAAGATCTTTTACGCGCGCAACGACCCTCCTCCCCAGCATCTACCACCAAAGGGTTATGAGTTGGCGTCACAGTTTAACGCCTTGAGGCCATTGGGCTGGAACTCTGTTTAGCAAGTGTGACTAGGTTTTTTCATCGGGATTTCCCTCAAATATGTCACAGTCAACACTCCAAGGCAGATTACTATATCTGAGGCGTACTGATGCAGCTAATGCATATCCTCAACGGACATAAGCCTCCAATACCCTTGTTCGAGGTCCTCCACCCCCCGTGTCAGTCTCTCGCCTGATGATCGGGGCCACCGATGGAGCTCCTGAGGCAAGACTAAACTAAGCCGAGGTTATTCCGCAGTCCCAGCAACCTCTTGCAAGACGTCACCGAATGTGCAAGTGCATACACCAAGCGCGGTTGCTAGA
>WBZZ01000691.1:17500-62500 GCA_019918135.1 Paulinella micropora
CCACACGAAGAATCACACTCTCATTAAAGGCCCTCTCACAACAATCCCAAATAATAACAGAGCTGATAAGTCTTCCATGAGAGAAAAGGCACACTTCCTCTCTAGTGCCACAGGGCTTGCACAGTTCGTGACTCATCTAGCACGACAGGTGAAAGAAGAAGAGACGAGACAGAAAGAGGAGAAGGAGCAGAAGGAGAAGATAGCTGTGGCAATGGCAGTAGCACGGGTGGCTCCACAGCCAACGGCTCCACCTACCACGTCTAACCCAGCTCCCAAGAAAGCAGGAGGAGGACCCACAGGAGCAGGACCCCAAGGGGGAGGAACAGTAATTAACTTGACTGACTCCCAGAAGAAAAAGCAGGCGCTGCAGGCAGCCCTAGCTAAAATCAAAATTAGGGAAGGGGGCCTTAAGCTCTATGCTATCACTGCCAATGAGGCTGACACAGAGAAGACCCTCATGACTAAGTTCAATGAGATGGACAGATGCTTCCAGCAAAACCAGTGTGAGGTGGAGCAGGAGTATGAAGTCCTAGAACATCTCTGTGATCGATCCCTCCTTGGAGCTGGTTTTGATCGTATAACTTACGAGAAGTACAGAGGAGAGGAGGAGCTAGCAAGGAAAGGTGGACATGCAGAGATGAGTTGTACTCTGGCCATTGCTGCCCTCATTCGATACTTTAAGGCAAGTGGATACCAACACTTGTGCACTGGCACATTGATTGGGTTTGAAATTTTCGACTTAGTATCGGAGCAGCTGCAGTCTGTCACTCAGCTTGCATCTGTCTTAACAAATGTGGGCACCCAGTACACTCTCTTTTATAACCACAAAGCCATACTCCTATATTTCCTCAGTGCTTTGCACGTCTACAACAAAAATAAGCTCACACTGCTCATGCAAGACTGCAAAACCTTCGACAAGGTAAAGCACTTGAACTTTTTGGAGATGAGCGTCTTTGAGGCCACGACTAAGGCCGTGAGCCCAAAAATGTTGTGGACCGAAGTAATGACCGCTTGTCAGAGGCTCGACAGCCAGACAGCATCCTTGATCGGTTCTGCATCGGCTTCTGCTCAACCGCAAGCCGCACATACGCAACGATCTCTAGGAAAGCGACCAAGAGAGAACAGTCGTGAAGCTAACACACCTTGTATTCGTTGGTGGGCACGGGCACAATGCTTCAAACACACAAATAAGAAATGGCCGTACAGCCACGATGTCGAGGACACCCGCATCCGAAACACACTCCTCAAGAACGTACGGTCGGAGGAAACCAACACCGTGGCCGTTCTGCGCCGACTGCGCAATGATCAGGGGTGGAAATTACAGGATGTCGCGGACCATGACCACGAACTAGCTGACGCGATCAATTCTCTTTTCGCTAGAGATGATCAGAAGACGGCAGCCATAGAAGCCGCAAGTAGAGGAAGAGGTGGAACACGAGGAAGAGGAGGAGGGAGAGGAATCAATCGAGGAGGAGGAGCCCCTTTCGCACGAGGCACATACACTCGGAGGGGGGGGGGAGAGAAGATTTGTGAGAAGAGGAGGAGGAAGAGGTGTATTTCAAGGTAGAGGAGGAGGAAGATGGGTTGGCCGAGGTGGATACGGCAGCGCAGAGCGCCCGTACCACAGAGATGGGGGCTGGGCAGACGGCTCGAGCTCAAGCTCGAGTTCCTCAGCACCACAGGCCTTTGCGACATCAGGCGCAACCACTACCGACACTGATGTCGACTCAGGTAACAGATTTGAGGTAGTCCAATGACTAGAGAAGGAGGGAGAAAACAGAACAACATGCATTGCACGATACACCGTTGTGCAGGTCCCAACCAACGTTACCAGTGAGTCTAAGAGCCCACAGCAGGCCACAGACCAACTCAAAGGTAGTACAATACCAGTACACCCATCACGACAACAAACAGTGCATGCTGCTAATAGGCAGGCGAGTAAAGCGCTGGCAAAGAGAAAGCAGGCGGGCCTGTCGCAGCCACAGCCGAAGAAAGTAAGAATAGAACCGGCAGTTAATCTTATCAACTTGCCGAGACAGACAATAGACAAGGAGGATGGAGGACATCAACCTCTCCTCACGGTCTCAAACAGAGAAAGCAAGGACAATCATCCTTCGCCTGTGAACAATACCCAAAAAGACATTACAAAAACGGCGGAAAGGGAGGAGGAGGCGAACCTCGAGAAAAGGATACAGATTTTAGAACACAAGCTCATTGTATTGGCCTTAAAAAGTCACCGGCCAGACTCTTTATGCTATACGAACCTTTTTTGTGAAACATTAAATACCTTTATAAACGTTGGTAATGATACTATGGCGAATATTAATATTGTCGGCCGGAAATTTACTACGAAACACCATGCGTGGTTAGAAACTAATATGAAAAAATCATCTGGCACCTTGAAAGGAGTTAGTAGTCGGACGGATATAACGGGCATCATCACTTTAAATTTTAAATTGAAATCCGGACGAGTATATCGAGTGGACTTATACGTTGTCCCCGAATACCACGGATCTGTTCTTTTGTCGTACGACCAACTGGCGACAATGAACGTAGTGATTGATTGCGCCGCCAAAAGAGTCATATACGGCGTAGAGCCAGGAGAAGAAAATACTGTCGACTCTCTCCATGGTATTGACTCATACGAGGCCCTACACCTAGGGGTAGCATCGGAAGGGAAACAGGTGGCCATTACACACGCATATGAGGCATATATGCCAACGGACGCGGTGTCTAAAGATGGTTCAAACCTGTCAGACAAGAGAGAGGCGGAGGTCTATACGGCTACAGTCTCTACACAATGGGATAAAAAGTCGATAGATGATCTCATTGAAAAGAGGAAAGAGGAGATTATATGCATGGGAAAAAGGTGCCCATCGTTGGCGAGATTTGAAGAAGGAGCAGGGGCCGATGTATATATTACCAACGGGTATTGCTTCCACGTAAAGGTGGAAGAGAAGGACAGACAGGAGTTTATACCGAGGAGAAGGGGACGACTCCCTGATATCCCGGCAGAAGATATTAAAAGCTTTATTACCGAATTCTGGGGTGACGAGCCTACGTGGCCGCGCTCACTGACAGAAGTGAAAAAGTGCCTGCGCACTCTTTTTGAAAATAATAAACCATATACGGTCATACTCCCGTACAATGAGAAGGCGATATGGGCGCAGGAGATACAGGACCGGCTTATTGATCATCCGATATCGGTGCCCTCACGGAAGCAACACTTAGTGGTGGCTTGTCGTCTCGGGACTCGTGAGCAGAGCAGTGCATACAAGCGGAAGCTCAGAGACCAGGACAAGTTGAAATTGATTCCTCAAGCATTCACATGCTTCGATGGTTTCTACACCCGAAAAGCTCCGTTGCAATGTGCGAGATTAATAGATATGTTGATAGGTCTGGCAGAGGACGACGAACCAGACACTGCCACATATGAAAAAACGGGAATGGACGATATATCAGAAGCAGAGTTGGGCTTGGAGGAGGACAGAGCACCCCTCAAGCATCACAAGAGAATGTCAGAGGAGGAGTTTAAGGCGGCGATAGACAAGAAATTGGCAGGAGGAGCAGGTACGGAGAAGGAGAAAGAGGTTTTGAAAGAGAGATTGAAGGCGAACAAAATGATTTTTGACCCCCCTCAAGCGGGAGGTGTCAAGCCGGAAGACTTCACCGCGGTTATTTGTAAAATACCAGGTGCTGAGCCTTCACCGGCGCCACGACGGGCAAATCTGAGTATACATGAAGCAAAGATCGCAGAAGAACAAGCGCGGCAGTTACTCGATGAGGATTTCATTGAGAGATCGACATCTCCAATAGTTTCCCAACCGAGACTGGTGCCTAAACCGGGAGGAGAATGGCGCTTAACGGTTAACTATGCCCGCGTCAATAATATTTTAGAGGAGGAACGAAATCCATTACCTACTCTTGAAGAAGGAAGACGAGTATTGCGGAACGCCAAGCTATACTCAGTCATTGATATGAAGAATGGCTTCTGGCAAATTCCACTGGATGAAAAGTCCAGATGGCTGACTGCATTTGTAGTAGGAATGGAGATATATCAGTGGAAAGTACTTCCGATGGGACTCAAACAGGCCCCGGGACACTTTCAGAAAGCGATGCAAAGCATGCTGAGTAGCAAATATAATGACCAGACAGAGGGAGGTTTCATGAGGAGAAGAGGACAGAAGGCGGGAGAGTACGCATTTTGTTACATCGATAACATTATCGTGTACTCCAATACGATGGAAGAGCACATCGACCATCTAACAGATATTTTCAGGCGTATCAACTATTTGGCCTGAAACGTAATTTGAAGAAATGTCAACTCGCAAAGACAAGCGTGACATATTTGGGGTACGAAATCTCTTACAATAGAGTCTCGATATCCAAAGAGAAGAGGGAGGAGATCATGAGCCGACAGAGGCCGAAGAATCGCACAGAGCTGCACTCATTTCTTGCGATGGCGCAATATTACAGCCAGTTCATACCCAATTGGGGTGCAACTCGGGCTAAGTTGGAGAGAATGATCGACTTCGGTGATTTTGAGAAGTGGGATGATGAAGCCTTAGAAGCGTACAACACGCTCAAAGATCTCATCTAAAAAAAATCCGAAGGATGGCGGACTCGTGCTGATGATGCCCGACTTTTCGAAGCAATTCGTAGTCGACACAGACGCATCAAAGTTCGCGATCGGCGCAGTCTTACAACAGGAAGATGAGGAGAAAAAGTTGCGCCCGATCATGTTTATAAGTAGAAAGTTGTGCTCGGCGGAGCGAAACTATTGTACGAGACAGAGAGAGGCGCTGGCGGTGGTCTGGGCCCTCAAACGGTTGAGAGAGTATTTATGGGGTGGACCTCAGTTTATAGTAAGGACTTATCACCAGAATTTACTATGGCTGATGAATCATGAACAGACTGGCCGTCTAGCGAGATGGCATGCATTCTTGTCATGTTTCAATTTTACAATGGTCCATCTACCCGGCAAGCGAAATGTTGTCGCTGACAGCCTCTCCAGGCTAGGGTTTCACTCAGAAGTGGCAGCTCTCGTATCATCAGCAGAAATGGAGGATCTATCCCCAGACTGCACATACGAAGTGCATCATATCGAGTCGATGCAGATGGCGAGAGGGGTCCGATATAACCGATCGGGTCTACGTCATAGCCCGCAAGGTCCGGATCATGGGATATGTTGTACAGCACATGTCCTCGAGGATGCTGAGTGGTCCTATGAAGCATATGAGAATATGAAGGCGGAGATAAAACAAGAAGAGATTAAGCAAGAAGCATATGCGGAACCCCCGCAGGAGAACAAGGAGGAGTTAGACGAAAACCCTGAGAGGATAGGAGTGCAGCTAGAGGATGGGACTATCCACATAGCCTCACCCACTGCATGGAGACAGCAACAGGCTCTCGATCCGGAGTTCAAAGAGCTAATACAGCTATACAAGAACCCGAACGAGCTGAAAATGACGAAGGAGATTAAGGAGCAACAGAAGGAGATGGGGTGGAGAGACGGTCTCTTGTGGTACAAAGGCCAACACGGGCGCTATGCATCACAACCAGACAAATGGACTCTCTGGGTTCCTGAGAAACTCAGACACATCATTTTGGTCGCTGCTCATAACTGCCCACTACTGGCGCACCCGGGCCGACAAAGAACGCATATGTTCATTTCCAGACGATTCTGGTGGAAGAAGATGAAGGAGAATATTGATGAACAGGTCAATGCATGCATCCCATGCAAGACATCCAAAACACCATTGAAGGCGCATTTTGGCCTGATCGGGACTTTTCCTTTACACTTAGGAATGTTCGAGTTCTTACACACAGATCATGTAGGACCTTTCCCGGTCACGACGGAAGGTTACAGATACCTTCTAACGGCCATAGACAGAGCCACCAACTATGTATGGGTGGTCCCAGTCAAAGACGTTACGGGAGAAACAACAGCCAAGGCGTTGATTGACAGGATCATCTCACAGATTGGGGTGCCGAGAAAAATATGCTCAGATCGAGGCTCTGACTTTAATAATGAAGTCATCGACAAGCTATATGCATATTACGGCATGAAATGGCAATATGTCACCGCCTATAACCCCAGAGCGAACGGCAAGATAGAGCGGGTGCATAGACCCCTCAAGGCCGCGCTGAAGATGTATTGTATGAAGAAGAAGAACCAAAAGGCATGGGTGGAGGCAGCATCCTCGTTTGCCTTTGCTATGAATTGCCTACCCTCTACAGCGTTAGGTGGTTCGAAAGGTTCCGTCTCGCCATACCAATTGGTATATGGGCGTGAGCCCGCCATCCCAGCCTCACTGCTGCACCCAAAAGATTCATGGGCAGATCAGGATGAGCTGTTTGGGGTGAGACTTCGGGCGAAGATGGAGGCGGAGCAAATAGTACAGGCGCATAGGGAGGCGGAGCGCAGGAAGACTGATGCTGAAGGTGTCAGGCAGGCACACCTGGATCAAGTCAGATTTCAGGTCGGGGATATTGTACTACTGTACCATCCTCAGGTTCCTCAGGGAGTCAGCTCGAAGCTGTTCATCCACTGGAAAGGACCATACCAGATCATGGAACAGATGGGGCCTTTGAATTATAAAATCAGGGGCAGAGGGAAAGTTCAAATAGTCAATGTACGAAGACTGATCAAGTATGATCCCTTCCTACTTGAAGATGAGTCCGTGGATCAAGCACTCAAACGGATGGAGGCTGACTTTAAAGAGGTCCCACCAATCCGTAAGGAGGATATCTCGGAACGGGATGCCTACAGGGCACCAATAGCGGAGAAGGAGGAGGCTGAGCTGGAGAACAAGCGGGCCACCGACCGCAAAAGCGCGGCGGGGACTCAGACCCGCAAAAGGGTGGAGTCGAACGTGCCGGAAGGAAAGTTCACGGAGGCGCAAATAAGGAGAGCACAAAATGACCTTATCTACGACCGACCGAGAAAGGCGATAAGGACGGCACGTTCGCAAGGAGTCCATCAAGAGGGGAGCGATGACGGAGATTAAGACCCTCGCGCGGGCAATGACACTCTCGTTCACCCCAGTTGGAAAGAAGGAGATGCAATTGGACATATTTCATGGGCCAAAGACGCTTTTTACTTGGTGAGGCCTGCGGCTCAACACGTAGCCGATGACACGCTCTCAGATTTATATCTCATGAGAGTCATGGCAGTACCTCACAAACACCATACGCGATCGAATCGAATTTCGACTGCGGCACAAATAATACAACCAGTCTTACATTTCTGGAGGAGTCTGGATCCAGTGGAAGATCCTAAAGTAAGACAATACCTTCGTATATAAAGGCGCCAAGAAACTTGAGACATGGGATGATACCATATCTCCCACAGATAAAGATCATACCGCGTGGACCATACAAGCACTACCACGAGGGGTGCTGGACATTCCTTTTGACTTGCACAAGGCGCAATCCCTCACAAAATTTGGGACGTCCTCGAACAGTCTACCTTAGACTTAAATGGTTGGAGGTCCTCCACCAGGTAAAGGAGTCCGCGCGCGTAAACGGCGTCTATAGTAAGTATTTTTTTTCTCTAGAAGTATTGTGGACCTGATCGATTGCGAACATAGCATTGATCCAATATCGTCCCGACAACCTTACTTAGATATTAAAGCTACTACAGCATTCATTCTTCTAGAGATCGACAAGACACAGCTGACAAAAAATAGGCATTCTATTCTCTTGCTTCGGCAGAGACAGACGAGACGGCCACGAAACAGCACCATTACGGGATCGCTGGTTGAGTGAGCAATGGTGTTTCCTGGATACGACCCGCATTAGTACCAGAATGATGATCTCATTAAAGACTCTACAGTCTAATCAAGAACTGATATATTTTAATAGCATGAACTGCTACACCGGATTCCATCGATCTCTACTTGTATCGGCATATCGCAAGGTTAGGGCGCACTCAACCCAACTTCGGATATAGTCGTCAGACTTGATCACCTGACACTATATTAAATGATACCGATTTATACAAGGGTATGTCTTCACAAAAAGTAAATGTATTTATGGAAACCGACGACCGGTTATTACATATATATGGAAATGGCGACATTACATTATTACTCAACCATAAAACATTATACTTGGACATACTGCACAAGTATCTTATCGACAGAAGAAAGAGGAAGATTTTAATATAGATACTGAATGTGCTAGAGTATATATACGATTGGTACCGGGGCAAGTATCATTGTTGTTTTATAACGGCTAATTCGTGGGTTGATGTATCTTCATACATAACTCTAAACGAATCTTAGTCAGAAAAGAAATCAGTTCAAAGCGTATTATGTCGGAAACGAAGTTCCTCCATAAAAAACTGGGAGGGGGTACTGTGGACATCACCCCCCCGAATTATCCGGTAAAAAACTTATTTGTAGATTTCGTCTGGCCGGACACGTCTGAAATGCCAATTTGATCCTGGTCTTTTGGCGGCTTTTTGTCTTTGCGTCACTGAGCTAATATAACGAGACATCATTTTCTTTTTTGAGGACTGTGTTTGGTTATATTACCGACTTACTCTTCCATTGAGCTATCGTTGGGGATAGTACAACCGCTATGCACGCGAGAAATCGAACTTACACCGCCGCCGACCTACCTCCAATGGATAATTTATTAATTAATAATAGTATTTAGTCATACCGGCCCACCCCCATGACAATTACTTATTTTTACCTGTATCACTCTAAGTGTAACGGTGAATTTAATGCTCTGGCGGTCTGTGGTTGGGGCACTTAGTGACGTGTCATTATTCAAATATCTAAGTAAAAGTAAAGTACGAACCCCTCTCGTCCAGTGGGTTATGGGCCTTGGCAGCGCTAAGTGACTCTGGCACTGCAAGCAAGGAAGGAAGAAGACCATCGCCGACCTGGGAGGCGACTGCCAGTGAAAGGGTTGGTGCCATTCCAAAAATTGATAAACAAAAAGGGAAGCTTCGCAACCCTGTTGCTCGTTTTTGAACGAATTGTACCTATTCCCCTTTTGGTTAGGTGACCGCGTCGTGGGACAAGGCAAGCAAATCAGGCACAACAACTGGTCTGCAACAACTAAGGCAAAAAGCAAAAAGGACAGACAGCCTCCAAGACCTCAGACTCATTAGTGTTAATACTCTAAGAGGCACTTTCAAAAACAAAGGCAGTATGACGGAAAAAGGACAATATGACGGGAGAACCCCGTTCAAAGCGTTTCACCGAGAGATGGTTTTGGCCCTAGGGGCAAAAGGACTCAAGGGGGCACTAAAGACCCCTCAACATTAAGTTAGTTCATGAGAGTATGTGACTCGGAGTGCGTTGCACAGCAAAGGAAAGAAAGTCCCCAACTACATGTGGAGGTGGGGAGAGAGAGCAGGAAAGCAATCAGCAAGAGAGAGAGAGAGAGAGAGTAAAGATAGGGTTGAGAGAGGAGGAAGAGGAAGCTGAGTTAGACTCAGAGTCAGAGACAGACAAGGAAAACCTTACATCTTATTTTACTGAGACAGAAAGGCAGCCTACTTTAGGGGGAGATAGTGGTAAGAGTGAGCAAAGGGAGGAGAAGAGCAGGTGGAGGAGAGGGAGAGTGAGTAGTCAGCCTTCACCTACTTATTCCACACCAGCAACGACAACAATCAAGACGAGGAGCAAGGAGCAAGTAGAGGAAAAAGAGAAGGAAGACAGAATGATAGTAGCATATGATGAAAGTTTGGAGCATGAGATGAAAAGACAGAGAGAGGAAGCTTTTTCGTTTGTGTTTGATAAGCTAGCAGGTAAAGCCAAGAGAAATGTGGCAGATTTAGTGAGAGACACCTCACCAGACTTTGGTCAGAACTTGCACACTGTGTGGGCAAGACTAACCAAAAGGTTTGGTAAGATGAGTGAGGAAAATGTGCAAGATAAAATAAATGAGATGAATGCATGGACATTTGATGAGGGGTGTGATTATGCTCCGCAGTTTGATGCGTTTGTTGCGTTAGATGAAGAGCTAAAGGCAGTAGGCCATAAAACACCCCACAGAACAATGGAAACAATAATCGCTAATGCCTTGCAAACCCTGAGTATGCATCAGAGGGGGTGAGAAAGGATTGGGGAGGATGGATGAGCACGCTGAAGATGAATAAGAAGCAGCATGCATGGTCTTTTAAGGAATGGGGGGAGGAGTTGGAAGAAAGAGCGTTGGAGATAGATAGGAACAAAGAGAGAGAGAAGAAGATAAAGAAAGAAAAATCACACGCAGGGAAAGATGCCAACAAAAGAGAGGAAGGGCAGAGAGGGGTGTGTTTTGGGTTTCAAAGAGAGAGTGGATGCAAGTGGGGGGATGAGTGTCGTTTTGCTCATACAGAGGGGTCAGTCACTATGCGTAGTGTGCCTGGGGTGTGTTACATGTTTGAACAGTCAGGCAGCTGTGATAGATCTAACTGTAGGTTTGAACACACCACCACTAATAAGAAAGGGGGAGGGAAAGGAACAGGAACGAGAAGAAAGACGTGGAAGAAAGGAGAGAAATGTTTCAACTGTAACATGGAGGGGCATGTGTTCTCCGCATGTGAGAAGGAGTGCAGGATGTGTGGGGGTGAGCATAGACTGCATGAATGTGAAGAGATGAAGAAGGCGAGAGAAGAGCCCGGTGAGAAGGAAGAACCGAAAGAGAACAGAGATAGGGGGAGTGAGTCAGACACAGATGAGGAAGGTGAGAAGGTGAAAGCATTAAAAAGGACGATGAGATTTTTGACAGGGCGAGACAGAGTAGGCATGGTAAAGGAGAAGGCCCACATGGCAAAGTGATGGTAGTACAAGAGAGAGAGAGAAGTATATCGTCAATGTGAGGGGCGAGTGTCAGGTGGGCAGCAATGTTTTGTATGCACGCATGACATGGATTCTCACAATGTGTTGTTGCGAGAGGCAGCTTGTGGTTTGTTGAGAGGGCGATTTTGCGGGCTGCATACAGATCAGGAAAGAGAGAGTGAGAGGGAAGGATTAGCCCCAGTGATGGGGGAGCAAAACATAATTAACCAACCTAAGCAGTTAGTTGAGAAGGAGAAGAAAGAGAAGGAGAAGCGCTCAAAGCGCAGAAGCAAGAAAAAGAAGGGGAAAGGAAAGGCTGAGTCCAGTCAGAAGAGCCCAAGGAAAGGGCAAGGTTATTTTATGAAGTTGGGGAACCAAGGTGACTCTAACGACGACGACCAACGCGACGGGCGTGTGGGAGGCAGCGAAAGCGACAGCGGCGCAGAAGCGGACTCGGAGCGGCGATTCCAGCTGGTGGAGCGTGCGGTGCGCAAGTGGTTCCACGACCCGGGCGGAGGACTACAGCGTCGGCGAGATGGCGGATGGGAGCCGGGAAGTTAAGGGACCCGGCGGCTTCATGGAAGCAAGAGAATGGGGGAGCGCGCGGTGGGGCGGCGCAACAACTGGACTTTTTGACTACTGCGTCAGCATAAGTTAAGTTAGTTAGAGGGATACAAAGTTAGTATTGAGTTAGTGCATATAGTTGTTAGTACGGCTCCGTTAATTTCTGAATAGGGCTACACATATTTACCATCATACATGCAAGGTTAGTAGCATAAGGTAGATGGGGCCGTTATTCCTAAATAGGGGGAGCAATGGATAATTAATTAATTAATAATAATAGTATTTAGTCATACCGGCTCACCCCCATGATAATTACATATTTTTACCTATATCACTCTAAGTGTAACGGTGAATTTAATGCTTTGGCGGTCTGGGGTTGGGGCACTTAGTGACGTGTCATTATTCAAATATCTAAGTAAAAGTAAAGTACGAACCCCTCTCGTCCAGTGACCTCGGGATAGAATGTAAATACGAACGTAAGTGACGGTCGTCGCAGTCACGGTACTCGTATTAATGACTCATGATTAAACAATATTTCAAGTTGGACCATTCGCCAACACTTACATTAAGAAAGATTTTGAGTAACGTCAAGTTGGGTCATCATAAGTTTGCTAATACTTATCATAGTACCCGCTATATATCAGACTAAGCACTTCAACGACATGCCAAAACCACTACCGTTGACATTTTATTACTGTTTTTGCTGCCAGTTAGCTAGGTTAGATTCTCCCAGCGCTGCCAGACACCAATGGACGAGAGGGTTCGTACTTTACTTTTACTTAGATATTTGAATAATGCTGACACGTCACTAAGTGCCCAACCCCAGACCGCCAACGCTTTGAATTCACCGTTACACATAGAGTGATATAGGTAAAATAGGTAATTGTCCTTGGGTGGGCCGGTATGACTAAATACTATTATTAATAAATTATCCATTGCTCCCCCTATTTAGGAATAACTGCCCCATCTACATTATGTTACTAACCTCGCATATATGGTGGTAAATATTTGTAGCCCTATTCATAAATTAATGGAGCCGTACTATAATAACAACTATATGCACTAACTCTATAGTTACTAACTTTGTAGTCACGCTAACAAAAAAAAAAACTAGACTTATGATAGAGCGTAAAAAGGTCACAGTTGTAGCGCCGTCCATACTCGCGCTCCCCCGCTCCCTTGCATCCTTGAAGTCGCCTTGTCCCTTAGCTCCCCGGCTCACAGCCGTCCATGCGCAGCCGCTGGAATTCTCCGCCCGGGTCGTAGAACCACTTGTGCGTCGCACGCCGGGCCACCAATCGCCACTCCGGGTCCGAGACTGTCTTGATCGCCGTCTGCACCCCGGCCGCGCCCTTGCGAGTCGTTGACCTTCTCCACGCTCCTTCGATCCTCCGCACTTGGAGCGTAGCTTTGCCCCTCGACTGGGCCCCACCTGTTCTTTGCCTTCCTTTCTTTTCCTTTCTTCTTTTTACTCTTGCGCTTGGGGCGCTTCTCCTTCTCTTTCTTCTTCTTTTCAACTAACGGTTTGAGTGGGCTATCTTCATTTTGCTCCCCATCACTGGGGCTTCCTTCTCACTTTCTCTTTCCTGATCTGTGTGCATCCCGCAAAATCGCCCTCTCAACAGACCATAAGCTGCCTCTCGCAACAACACATTCTCACTCTCCATGTCATCAGTGCACACAAAATATTGCTGCTCACCTGACACTCGCCCCTCACATTTACAATAGACCTCTCTCTCTCTTGTACTACCATCACTTTGCCCATGTGGGCCTTCTCCTTTACCATGCCTGCTCTGTCTCGCCCTGTCAAAAATCTCATCGTCCTTTTTAATGCTTTCACCTTCTCACCTTCCTCATCTGTGTCTGACTCACTCCCCCTATCTGTGTTAGAAGTGTCTGACTTACTCCCCCTACCAAACTTTCCATGTTCCCTTTTTGCTCTCTTTTCTTTCTCTTTCGGTTCTTCCTTCTCACCGGGCTCTTCTCTCGCCTTCTTCATCTCTTCACATTCATGCAGTCTATGCTCACCCCCACACATCCTGCACTCCTTCTTACATGCGGAGAACACATGCCCCTCCATGTTACAGTTGAAACATTTCTCTCCTTTCTTCCACGTCTTTCTTCTCGTTCCTGTTCCTTTCCCTCCCCCTTTCTTATTAGTGGTGGTGTGTTCAAACCTACAGTTAGATCTATCACAGCTGCCTGACTGTTCAAACATGTAACACACCCCAGGCACACTACGCATAGTGACTGACCCCTCTGTATGAGCAAAACGACACTCATCCCCCCACTTGCATCCACTCTCTCTTTGAAACCCAAAACACACACCTCTCTGCCCTTCCTCTCTTTTGTTGGCATCTTTCCCTGCGTGTGATTTTTCTTTCTTTATCTTCTTCTCTCTCTCTTTGTTCCTATCTATCTCCAACGCTCTTTCTTCCAACTCCTCCCACCATTCCTTAAAAGACCATGCATGCTGCTTCTTATTCATCTTCAGCGTGCTCATCCATCCTCCCCAATCCTTTCTCACCCCCTCTGATGCATACTCAGGGTTTTGCAAGGCATTAGCGATTATTGTTTCCATTGTTCTGTGGGGTGTTTTATGGCCTACTGCCTTTAGCTCTTCATCTAACGCAACAAACGCATCAAACTGCGGAGCATAATCACACCCCTCATCAAATGTCCATGCATTCATCTCATTTATTTTATCTTGCACATTTTCCTCACTCATCTTACCAAACCTTTTGGTTAGTCTTGCCCACACAGTGTGCAAGTTCTGACCAAAGTCTGGTGAGGTGTCTCTCACTAAATCTGCCACATTTCTCTTGGCTTTACCTGCTAGCTTATCAAACACAAACGAAAAAGCTTCCTCTCTCTGTCTTTTCATCTCATGCTCCAAACTTTCATCATATGCTACTATCATTCTGTCTTCCTTCTCTTTTTCCTCTACTTGCTCCTTGCTCTTCGTCTTGATTGTTGTCGTTGCTGGTGTGGAATAAGTAGGTGAAGGCTGACTACTCACTCTGCCCCTCTCCTCCACCTGCTCTTCTCCTCCCTTTTGCTCACTCTTACCACTATCTCCCCCTAAAGTAGGCTGCCTTTCTGTCTCAGTAAAATAAGATGTAAGGTTTTCCTTGTCTGTCTCTGACTCTGAGTCTAACTCAGCTTCCTCTTCCTCCTCTCTCAACCCTATCTTTACTCTCTCTCTCTCTCTCTCTCTTGCTGATTGCTTTCCTGCTCTCTCTCCCCACCTCCACATGTAGTTGGGGACTGTTTTCCCTTGCTGTGCAAAGCACTTACATTACTCTCATGCACTATCCTTATGTGTTCTTCTGGGGTCTTGAGTGCCCCCTTAAGTCTTTGGCTCGCAAGGCCAAAACTATCTCTCGGTGAAAGGCCTTGAACGGGGTTCTCCCGTCAAACTGTCCTTTTGCTGTGACTTCCTTTTCTTTGTTTTTGGTTGTGCCTCTAAGAGTACTAAAGCTCATGACTCTGAGGTCTTACTGTCTGTTTTCCTTTGTTGTAGCAGTCAAGTTGTAGCAGTCCCACTGGAGTGCTGTCCTCTTTACCCTAACGCAGGTCACCTAACCAAAACGGGGACAGGTACAATGCGTTCAAAAACTGAGCCAAAGGGTCTCAGTATGAAAGCTTCCCTTTTATTGTGTCAATTACTGGAATGACACCAACCCTCTTGACGACAGTCGCCTCCCGGTCGGCGATGGTCTCCTCTTTCTTTGCTTGCAGTGCTCCAGAGTTAAGCGCTGCCAAGGCCCATAACCCAATGGACGAGAGGGTTCGTACTTTACTTTTACTTAGATATTTGAATAATGCTGACACGTCACTATTAAGTGCCCAACCCCAGACCGCCAACGCTTTGAATTCACCGTTACACATAGAGTGATATAGGTAAAATAGGTAATTGTCCTTGGGTGGGCCGGTATGACTAAATACTATTATTAATAAATCATCCATTGGACACACGCACACTGCCTCCTGCCGCGCGCGCTGTGGTCTCCTCCTCCTTGGTAGTACTAGTAGTAGTGGTCGTAGTCGCTAGCATCGGCGGCGTGGAACGACCTCCAGGCACTGCAGTACCTGACGGTTGTGGCCAGGGTTGATACCTCGTGGTGCAGCCAGAGCTGTTCGCTGCTGCAGCTGGCCATGCAACCCGTCGTGCCCCGTGCTGTCCGGGACGTGCAGGCCGCCGTAGACGTCGTTCTGCAGAGCCCCCGGTTGCTGGCCCCACACGTGGCCTCGGGCATCGCGTTCTTCTGTGTGACGCACCACAATTCCCGGGAACCTGCACGGGTGCTGCACGGCGCCCTGCGCGCCGCCGCCCGGCGCCGTTTCAACCCGATCCGCTTCTGCCAGGTGCGGGGCCCCAGCCTCCTGGCGCTCATGAGCGCCGCGGGGCTGGCGAGCCCGGATTCGGAGCTCCTGCAATTGCTGCTGAGGCACGGGGCCGTGTACAAGGCCGGCAGCTCTACGCCGGAGCAACGTGACCTGGTTCGCGCTTGGCTAGCTCGCCTCGACGTCGACGACGAACTGCTTGCCCGCGGGCACCGGCTGGCGCTGCTCAGCCTAGACACCAGTGCCAAGGAAACGGAAGAACTCAGGGCCTGGCGGCTAGGCGCGGGCTCCGCGCTCCTGCGGGCCGAACTCATCGTGCCGCCCGTCCCAACCCTCGCACGGCGGCCAAGCTAACGGACATGTGTTAGGGGGACACACCAGAAAAAAAGGAAAAGGAGACACGCACTAGAAATTTTAAAATTAAAAAATGCCTTGGAGTTCATCACAGCTCTCCGGTGCTTTGTCTGTCTGTCACGCCGTCGAGATCGACAGGACGTCGCTGCAGCTCTCGGCGCGCCGCGCCCGCCTGCGCCTGACGGCTTCCGCGCGGGCCTCGTGGTAGATGCGCAGTTGACAGGCGCACAGCCACAGCTCGGAAAAGGCGAGCAGGCTGCTGATAGTAGCCAGCAGTAACGCGGGCGGGCTGCTGCAAGAAATCGTCGCGAGCGTGACCCACACAAGCGCATACAGCACGTGCAGGGCCTGGGCGCAGAACAGCCACTGCAGCGTGAGCCTCGCCTGCGCGCGGACGTACGCCACCCGGGCGGCCACCCGCAGGGGCACGTTGTGCAGACCACCGCGCGCCTGACGCGCCATCCAGCGCTGGTCCCGATTTAGTCTGTGCAGGTTCAGTGCCTGGTAAGCTGCCGTGGTCGCTTGGACCGGCCAGGCCGACTTGTACAGCGCAAGGGCGACCGCACCCACGTGCACGGACAGCAGCGCTACGCCAGCGCACGAGAGTTTCTCCGCGTTGTGCTTGCGGCCAAAGCCCAACAGCCCGGTGGGCGAGCGGGCATGTAATTCGGCCCGCACCGGCCAGATCAGGGCCAGCACGCAGGCCTCCGCAACGGTCCGGTAACGCGGGCAGGCGTGCGAGCCGGGTGCCCGCGACAGAAGCAACACGCACAGGTGCGCCGTGGTCCAGCCAACTAGCAACGCCACGACGGGCACGGTGCGAGCCCCCGGCAGCGGGACCAGCAACAGACGGAGCATGCAGGCCATGCCCAACGGCACTGAACACAGGGCCGCGACTGTGCTCGCGGCCTCTTGCATCCCTGACCGCTTTCTTTTTTTTGGGGGGGGGATTGTCTCTTGCTTTTTCTTTCCTCTGGCCTGGCGAGTTTGCGCTTTTTTGTTTTTCTACCCCCGTCGCGGTTTTACGTGGACCGCAAGAAAGCCACTACGAGGATTAAAAAAAAAGGATTTGCTCCCTCCCGCTACTTCTCGATTCTCTCTAATTTTTTCCCGCCCCTCCGAATCCCTTGCGCACAAAGCTGACGCAAATTGCCGAAATCTTTCTCAAGTTCCGGAACCCGGCGAACTTGGCGACGAAATGACTTTTCGCCGCAAACTTCGGCAGGTTTGCGCGAAACTGCTTTTGGCGGATTTTGCGGCTACCGACCGAATTTTTTTAAAGCGAAGGACATTTCGGCAATCGCGTTAGCTTGGAGAGCAAAAAAATCGGGAAACATTGGCGGGCGGGGAAAAATGACAGAAATTAGAAAATTTTCCCCGCCCGCCATCGTCTCCCGATTTTTTTTGCTGTTCAATTAAACTCATTGCCGAAATGACAAAAAAATTTTTCTAATCTGCCGGAACCCGGTAAACTTCACGACAAAGTAGCTTCTGGTCGTCTTTTGCGGCGAATTTGTGCGAAACGGCTTTTGGCGGATTTTGCGGCTACGGACCGAATTTTTTTTAAACGAAGGACATTTCGGCAATCGCATTAGCTTGGAGAGCAAAAAAATCGGGAAACATTGGCGGGCGGGGAAAAATGACAGAAATTAGAAAATTTTCCCCGCCCGCCGTCGTCTCCCGATTTTTTTGCTTTTCAAGCTAACGCAATTGCCGAAATGACCAAACTTTTTTTTTAAGTTCCGGAACCCGGCGAACTTGGCGACAAAATATACGAGGGGCCGCCCCTCCCTATATGGACACGCGACCTTAGGCGCTGAAGTTTGATTTCGGAACAGTGAATGGTAGCGCGGGGACTTCGGCTTCAATGTTAACGGGCTCGTTGTCTGGTGTCAGCAGCGGCAACGAGGGCTTGCCTTTGAAAAGATTATATTGTAGCAGCTTTTTCATGAACTCGTACGCACTCTCAGTACTGCCCAGAGCCTCGTAGACATTCCTGTGTAGCGGCCCGAGCTGTGTAATGTTAGGCGGGCCGTCGGTAGGCAGCAAACAAAAGGACCTGTACTTATCTTTTACGATCAGCATGTTCAACCACCTAAGCAGGCAAGCAAACGCTAACTGCTGGCGAAAGCCTAGGGTCGAATGGCGAATGTTAAAAAAGGGCGGCCCCAGCAGCTCGATGCACGGGCGCAGGTACGCATGCAGCAGCATCGGGAGCAAGCCGTTCGCGCGGTTGCTCAGCATGAAGAAACTATTCTCGATCCTTGCCCCGCTCCGGGCAAACGCGTAACCGTGCGTTCGCATAGAAGCGAGCACTGCACTGCTCCAGAGCTCGGCCGGGCGCACTGGCCTGACGTTGATTTGCGTCCACACAAACACCCATTCCTCGCTGCTAGGACGCCGGCGCAGGTCCCACCAAGCTTCAAACATGCGCCGGTACTTTTTCAGAATCGAGGCTGCCCGGAGGGGCCCGCTCTGTGCCGACTGCAGCTGGGCCGCGATGGCTTCTGCGTCCGCAACCAGCGTTGTTTCGTTGTCATACAAGCGCCCGGCACTGAGGCGCGAGCCGACCGCGCCGGCCGCGGCGACCAGCGAGGCCAGCACCGGCGGGAGGCCCGGTGCTGCCAGAACCGGGGCGTCAGTACTAGCCCGAGCAACACGCGCAGGGCCAGCAGCTTGCCTTCTTCGGTGAGCTGTTGGCACTCGGGCGACGACGCCCGGTCGATCAGCATACCTGCGGCGTTGGGCGTGTCCAGCATGTGCCAGCACACATTAATCACTGCTCCTTCCATTTGCTTGATTTCTGCCACCGTGTAAAGGCCGTCGTCCATGACAGACAGCACAATTCGCGCGCTGTTGAAATTCTCGACCTCTTCGTATTTCAGAGCTACCCAAAAACAAGCTACGGCTACGAGCTGGAAATTTTCTGCGTTGAAGTGAAATGCTCCGAATCCCTTGCGCACAAAGCTGACGCAAATTGCCAAAATCTTTCTCAAGTTCCGGAACCCGGCGAACTTGGCGACAAAATGACTTTTCGCCGCAAACTTCGGCAGGTTTGCGCGAAACTGCTTTTGGCGGATTTTGCGGCTACCGACCGAATTTTTTTAAAGCGAAGGACATTTCGGCAATCGCGTTAGCTTGGAGAGCAAAAAAATCGGGAAACATTGGCGGGCGGGGAAAAATGACAGAAATTAGAAAATTTTCCCCGCCCGCCATCGTCTCCCAATTTTTTTTGCTGTTCAATTAAACTCATTGCCGAAATGACAAAAAAATTTTTCTAATCTGCCGGAACCCGGTAAACTTCACGACAAAGTAGCTTCTGGTCGTCTTTTGCGGCGAATTTGTGCGAAACGGCTTTTGGCGGATTTTGCGGCTACGGACCGAATTTTTTTTAAACGAAGGACATTTCGGCAATCGCGTTAGCTTGGAGAGCAAAAAAATCGGGAAACATTGGCGGGCGGGGAAAAATGACAGAAATTAGAAAATTTTCCCCGCCCGCCGTCGTCTCCCGATTTTTTTGCTTTTCAAGCTAACGCAATTGCCGAAATGACCAAACTTTTTTTTTAAGTTCCGGAACCCGGCGAACTTGGCGACAAAATATACGAGGGGCCGCCCCTCCCTATATGGACACGCGACCTTAGGCGCTGAAGTTTGATTTCGGAACAGTGAATGGTAGCGCGGGGACTTCGGCTTCAATGTTAACGGGCTCGTTGTCTGGTGTCAGCAGCGGCAACGAGGGCTTGCCTTTGAAAAGATTATATTGTAGCAGCTTTTTCATGAACTCGTACGCACTCTCAGTACTGCCCAGAGCCTCGTAGACATTCCTGTGTAGCGGCCCGAGCTGTGTAATGTTAGGCGGGCCGTCGGTAGGCAGCGAACAAAAGGACCTGTACTTATCTTTTACGATCAGCATGTTCAACCACCTAAGCAGGCAAGCAAACGCTAACTGCTGGCGAAAGCCTAGGGTCGAATGGCGAATGTTAAAAAAGGGCGGCCCCAGCAGCTCGATGCACGGGCGCAGGTACGCATGCAGCAGCATCGGGAGCAAGCCGTTCGCGCGGTTGCTCAGCATGAAGAAACTATTCTCGATCCTTGCCCCGCTCCGGGCAAACGCGTAACCGTGCGTTCGCATAGAAGCGAGCACTGCACTGCTCCAGAGCTCGGCCGGGCGCACTGGCCTGACGTTGATTTGCGTCCACACAAACACCCATTCCTCGCTGCTAGGACGCCGGCGCAGGTCCCACCAAGCTTCAAACATGCGCCGGTACTTTTTCAGAATCGAGGCTGCCCGGAGGGGCCCGCTCTGTGCCGACTGCAGCTGGGCCGCGATGGCTTCTGCGTCCGCAACCAGCGTTGTTTCGTTGTCATACAAGCGCCCGGCACTGAGGCGCGAGCCGACCGCGCCGGCCGCGGCGACCAGCGAGGCCAGCACCGGCGGGAGGCCCGGTGCTGCCAGAACCGGGGCGTCAGTACTAGCCCGAGCAACACGCGCAGGGCCAGCAGCTTGCCTTCTTCGGTGAGCTGTTGGCACTCGGGCGACGACGCCCGGTCGATCAGCATACCTGCGGCGTTGGGCGTGTCCAGCATGTGCCAGCACACATTAATCACTGCTCCTTCCATTTGCTTGATTTCTACCACCGTGTAAAGGCCGTCGTCCATGACAGACAGCACAATTCGCGTGCTGTTGAAATTCTCGACCTCTTCGTATTTCAGAGCTACCCAAAAACAAGCTACGGCTACGAGCTGGAAATTTTCTGCGTTGAAGTGAAATGTTGGTCCCCGGGTGAAGTAGCACAAAATCTCTGCGGCCCGGACTAAACTCTCTGGCCGAGTGCCAAAGTCATCACTGACTTCCAGCAACCACTCCATGACGATTTCATAGTTCCGAAATCTGTACGGCACGTTTGTCAACCTGGTCTTCCACGCCTGCATGAATTGTTCACGTTGCAGGGCGAACGCCCATTCCGTGGGGATCTCGTAGTGGTCCGGTGTCGTGGACAGCTCCCAGCCGGCGCCCACTTCCCCGGTCGCGGGGGGCAGGAACAGGGCTTGCCGGTCCAACGTATAACGCAGGCCCAGCGCGGCCCGTTCCTCGTACAGTCGTTGGAGCAGGTGGTCTTCTACCCTGTGCTTTTTGGCCCGCGGCGGCACGGGCGTGCAAGCGCAGGGCCCCTGATGAGAGTTGTGGGACCGTTGGCAACAGGACACGCACCGTGACATCGCCGTGTTCCTGGCACGCGGCGCGGACGGCTTCTGTTCAGTAGCTCACCTCCAAAGCCGTAGACATCGTCGTTCATGGCATCGCCACTGGATTTTTTTTGCTCGTTTGTTAAGAGAGAAGCTAGAAAAACAGCCACAACTACCACCACCAAGGGCGACCAAGGCAAAGAGAGAGAGAGAGAGAAATGGGGGGGGGGGCCGCCTGACCAAATTGCGTGCCTGCCGGAGCGGCCAAAGTGTCCGCAAAGTTGCGGCGACATTTTGCCGCGAAGTTCACGGTCCAAACCGAAAACACCGCTAAAAATATTTTCTGAGCGAGCGCCGGCGGGCGGGGGTGTTTTGTGCCACCCTCTGCTGTAGAGTGTGGGGGGGGGGGGGGCGCAGCGTGGCCCCGCAAATGAAAGGAGGGGGCCGACTCTTCGGCTCCCCCCCTCCCGTTGGATTCCTTTTGTTGCCAGCTTTGCTTGGGGTTCTTTTTTGGTAATCCTCCCCCCCCCCCCGCCCCTTTTTTTTCGTCCGCAACAACAACAAGAAGAAGATGCAGCGCCCTGCGCAGACAATCTCGGACGACGAAGACGACGACGACGAGGTCTTTGTTTTTGCTCTGTTCTTGTTGTTGTGGTCCAAAGCGGGGACCTGCGTTTTCAGGTGGCCAAACAGGCGGAGAAAAAGTGCTTGCTACCGTCCGCCCGCCCGCCCCGCGACGCCAGTCGGCTGAGCCCCTTTGTAGTTTATGCCACGACGGTCTTGGCAGCCATTGTGCTGCTGGCCGCCCTGCACACGTCGATCACCAATTACCGGATCTCCAGGCTATCGTCCAGCAACGAAGCGCTGGGCGTCCGCGCCAGGCTGCTGGCCAGCGACTTTCTACAGTCAGAGGTCGCGGTCGTCACGCTGCACGCCGGCTGGAGCGGCTACGACTGGGCCGACTGTTCCTTCAGCCGGCCGAAGCGAGACTACTGCCGCCAGCACGGCTACCTGCTGCTCGACGAGCGGCACTACGCGCCGGAGGACGCCCTGCCGCTCCACTGGTGGATGTACCCGCAGGCGGCGTGCTTCCGCAAGCTGCAGTACTTGGAGCAGCTGCTCCGCGCGCGTCTGCCCACCCCCAAGTACTTCTTCTGGCTCGACGGCGACGCGTTGTTTGTGGACCAGAACCGCAGCTTACAAGCACAGCTGCGAATTGTGCGGCAAACCCTCGCAGCTAACGCCACCGACGACCCGGTGTTCGTGCTCGTGGAGTCGCGCAAGCGGTACGGCCTCAACAACGGCGTGTGGCTCGTGCAGAACTCACTGTTGGCGCACGCCGCCATTCTGGACATGTACAGCAAGCTAGTGGCTCTCGGCAGCCACGTCGCCGACCAGCTCAGCGTGGCTCGCTACTACCGGGAACACGCGGACTTTGTGCGCGAGTCGACGTGGCTCGTGCCCGAAAAAAACGCGTCTTTGCTGCAGCGGTCGTGGGCGGGGCCCGCCAGCGGTGTTTATCTTGCATTTGCCCGGCCAGACCATGGAACAGCGACGCGAAAGGCTGGCGGCCTTTGGATTGTTGTGCACGCAGCAGCAGTAAAAAAATGTTTTTCTTTTTAAAAAAATATATTTTTCTGAAGCGGGGGTGGAAAGGACTTTTTAATCATCAACGCGCCAAGAAAGAAAAGGGGACACATCTTACGGTAGAGGACCCGGCTGCCAAGGTACAAAATGCTATGAAGGCACCGAAAAAAGTTAGGAAAAAAACAATAACCAAACAGGCAAGGCCATCGTTGACCTCTTCGGATACCGGTTTGTTCAAGAGGGAACGCGGTACACAACACAGGATCAGAAAGACTAACGCGATTATGCCCGCGGTCTTCGCTGGGTTTGGAAATTGTTGTGCAAAGCCCGTGAGCACCACCTCAGGGTAACACTCGGCGCCCGCCTGGCAGGTGGCAAAGATGTCCAGGTTAAATTCGCAGGGCTGGGCGTTGAGGTGCAAATCAAAAAATGTAGTCTGGCCCGAAGAAGGCGTCAAGTCTAGCCGCAGCGGGGGAGTTGGACTCGCACAGCTGTCAGAGCCTTTCTCCCCAGGTTAGGCGCGACAACCACCTGGCAGAGCACAACGCACCACAGCGGCTGTTGCGCGTGGAGGTGCCCCGGGGGGCTTGGGTCAAGGGTACTCTGCAGTTGAAGACGGACCAGCCCGCGCACGTCTGGTGCAACTGCCATTGTACCAGCAGTGGGAAAACCTTGACAAAGGTGTGCCCCTTACTGCCATCCCCGCCGCCAGGCCCGCCAACAGCAGCACCGCCCAACCAGGCATGTTAGGCCTCTCTGCTTTTTTTTTTGTTTTTTTCCCCTTCTTTTTTTTACGTAAATGGAGGTAAAACGGCTGTCAAAACGGTGCTGTAGGCCTTTTTTTGGGCGGGACTTGGGGCCTCTGGGGAGGGGGGGCTGGAGGAAAATGGGGGAATGGGGGGGGGGGGGGGGGGGTGGAGAGGACGGGAGCGCCTAGTTATTCCCGTTCTCCCCTCCCCTCCTCCCCCTTCACTTTTTTTTTCTCTTCTTCCATTTTCTTTTAGTTTTTAATTTTTTTTAATACAGAGGCTATGAGAGCGGCGGCGAAGAAAGAGGCGCCCGGGGGGCGGAGCCGCAAAGTTCTTCGATTTTTGGGGGGGGCTCTACGTCTTTTAGTTCAGCACAAGTTCTGCGCAGTGCGGGAGCAGAGTCCGCAACGTCGACAGCGCAGGAACGCGGGGATCGGCAAAGAGGCTGTGGGGCAGGCTCAAGAACCGCAAATTTCGTAACTGCGGGAGCACCTCGTGCAACAAGCGCTGGCTGTCTTTACAAGGCCCAGTGATCGTTAGTTCACGCAGCCCGTGCGTGGTTGCCAGCACGCTGGACACTTGCGACAACTGTAGCACACTAGATTGCTTCACCGCAAGTGCAGTTAGGCCGGTTACATTGAGTTGCGTCAGTTGGCTCCAAACCTCGTCGGGTTGTTGCGACCGCGATTGTGACGGCCCCGGGGCGCAGAGGACGAGCCTGCGACAACCTCCGACCTCTAACCGCCGTAGCTTGGGAAAGTTGACCACTACTGGACCTTGCTCTTCAAAAATGCAACCTCGCAGAGATAACTCCTCTAACGTCTGCGGCAGCGTTAGCTTGGTCTCAAATGTACAGAACGCCAGCTCTAGTCTACGGAGTTTGGGAGCTGACTCTATGAAAAGAGGGCTTCGACAATATCTCAATTTCAATTCCGTTAGCTTCGAAATATGCCGCCGGATCGCGGACAGCTGGTCAGGAGTGACTATGTCAAGCTCCAGCGTTGTTAATCCGGGCGCGGAGAGATTTCCCAGCCAAGCTAAGCTTTCTGGGGTGAAGCTTGATAAACCCAAGACTCGCAAGCGCTGCCAGTCGGCGGGCAGTCCGTTGCTCGGCGCGCAGGGCAGGCGCAGGCTCTCCAGGCGTTCAGCAAAATCAACTGCTCGTTCCCAGCTCCAGTTGTACTGCTGGTCACCTATGACCCGTATGTCCAAATGTCGCAAACGACACAAATTGTCCAAAAAGCTGCAGTCGGTTAGAGGAGATCCGCTCTCTAGGACAAGCGAGGTTAAGGTCCCGGGCAAGGCCGGAGCGCTCCCCCATAATTGAAACCCGCCGATCAGACTAAGCTGGCGGAGGTTACAGCCAACAAGCAGCTTCATGAGTAAGCTAGACAGTAGTTGACCGGACGCCACAAAGTCCAAGGTCAACTCTTCTAGGTGTGGAGCCCACGTGGACACCTGCACCACGGGCGCACCGTCTTCGCGCTCGATCAGGACATTGAGCGGGTTGGCTTGGTTAGACCGTCCTCCATAACAACCTGTCACGTGCAGGCTGCGGAGCTCTTGCCCGAAGCCGGTCAGACTTATAATAACGGCCAGATCGATAGAGTTGCACCTCAGCTCTTGCAGTGACTCGGCGTTCCGTAATTCGGATAGCTGACGCGAGCTTGTAAAGTGAAGAGTATCAAAAATCGTGAGCTTTTGTACGCGCTGCAAGTGCGCTAGAATGCTCGCACAGTCCCGCCGCACGCCGAGCTCGCGCAACCACAGGTCTTGTAGAGAGCTGGCGCTGTTGAATTCAATTTTTGGCAGGATATCTTCCCAAGTACACCTATCTAAACTGGATGGTTCGTCCCTGGCCAAGATCAACTGGTACACGGACTGCAGCTTTCGCACCGCTGCTCGAACCCGCTTGTTAGTACAACCCAAAACACCCAAAGCCCAGCGTGCGTTGGGGTCTGCCAACATAATTACGAGCTCCAAGAGCTCCGGTCTCGACGACCTCCAGAAAAAGCTCTGCAACCTTTTTCGCAGACTGATTGGAGGTTCGCTGTCGTTTGCTAGCCTCGCGCCCAGCTTCTGGGCAGCGGTGCATAAACCGTGGCACGCACCCCCCCAAAAAAAAGATCACACAACCAACAATTGGTTTTCTTTTGTTTTTTCCCTTCTTTTCTTTTTTTGTTTTTAGGTAAAACGGCTGTCAAAACGGTGTTGTAGGCCTTTTTCGGCAGGACTGCGCCCTCTGGGAATGGAGAGTGGGGGAACGGGAATGGAGAGTGGGGGAGAGTGGGGGAGAGTGGGGGGGGGGGGGCTCACCCCCCGCCACCGCCAGCGTCCCCCCCCCCGCCTTGTTTTCTCTGTAAGCTTCTCTGGGTTTTCAATCCAAGCTGGATTTTATTTTAAATATATATTCTTCCACGTGTTCCCTGAACTTGTCGTCGCCCGTGTACAAACGACTTGCCCTCGCGGTCTGCAGGTCCCAGCGCAGCCTTTGGCGCACTTGCCCGGAAGGCATGCGCAGCAGCTCGTAGTGCCGGCCTGTGTTGTGGTGGTAATGCAAAAAGTGAAATATTAGGTACAACTCGGACGGGTCCAGGACCTGCAAGCCGAAAGGAAATCCGGCGTACACCTCTTGCAGCAGCCCGCCCGTCGCAGAGTCCCGATCATAGCCCAGGAGGTGTTTACAGGCATTGTCTGAAACGAGCATGGCCTTTAGCAATGTGTACCTGAAGCTACGCCTTGCAGCGGACTGTTCGGGGCTGGGGGGCGTGAACCAAGACCTGAGCAGCCATTTCAGGCCATGCCCGACGGTGCGCTGCGCTATCTCGCGCGACGACACAATCGTGGTGACCAGGCGTCCGCAGTCCTCGAAGTCCTCGTCATGGTCCAGAGCTACGACCAGAACGCTGTAACCTCGGTTGTCACAGAAGCTAGGATCCGCCCCACGGCCTAGGGCCCAGGCCACGTGCTCGGGCGGACCGCAACGGGCCAGCCGCATCAGTAGCGTTGTGCTGCCGTTGTTTTCGCTCGTAAAGGGGGCGTCGATGTCGACCCCCCACGTGTCTAGCACCGCGCTGACAATCTGGCTCGACGTGCCAAACCTGGCAAGTGCCCCCCAGGTATACCGGTTATGCAGAACCGGGCGCAAGCTAGCCAGGACCTCTTTTCGCAGCTCAAAGTCGCTGGCTAGTACTGTCGACATCAGCGCGTGCAATGCCCGGAGATGCCTCCCCCTGACCTCGTCATAGCACAACGGGTCATGAGACCGCGTGACCATTTCGGCTAGTTTGGGATAAAGCTCGCCGGTTCTGACCTCTTCCCGTGCCGTCCTGATTAGCTTGAGCACTTTTTGAAACTCGACTTTCTCTCGGTCCAGCCTCTGCTCTATTAGCCACCGGTGGTATTCTTTTTCTTGGTCTAAAAGCACTTTCAATTGCTGCCGCTGTCGTGCGAGCCTGCTCTTGGCCGCGGTGTTGCCGCTGTCCCCGATGTTGGCGTGGCCCTTCAGGCTGCGCTCGAAAGCTATGAGCGCCTTTGAAATAGCCGGCAACGCACGTTCGATCTTGCCTTCGTTGCCCGGCGTGAGCTCCAGTTCGCCTAACGCCGGCGTCTCCACGTTGAGCACGTACGTCCGGCCATCGAATTCGTACTCGCACGATTGGTTGACGTACCGCTCGTCGTCGGTCCATTGCATGGCCGCCAGCAAAAAAAAAGGATCCGGTGCTTTTTTTTTTGTTGGTTTTACTTTTTGTACGTGAAATTGGGGGGGGGGGGAGGGGAAACAAGAGAGAGAGAGAGCGGTTTTCTGTTTATTGTTTTTTCTTTTGGGTAGGATGCCAGCACACCACTCCGGGGGGCAAGGGTAGAAGGAGGGGGGCAGGCGGCCCTTCCCCCCCCCCCCCACCCCCGGACCAAAAAGCCTGCTTCCCCCTCCCACCCCCCGTCTCGCACGTTGAAATGTTCCGCTGATTTTTTGTTTTTTCAGAATTCTTGGTTGTTTTCTTTTGCCCCCCCTGGCCACAAAAATTTCCGCACTCCTTTTGCCCCTCCATTTCGATGCAGCCCGCGACCGCGGACGCTGCGGTTGAGAGCCTGCGCGCCGTGTGGAACCTGCGGCGCCAGAGCCAGCCCGCCGCGCGCGAGGCCACCGTGCCACCTTTGCTGGCGGCGCCGTCCAACGGGCTGCTGGGCGTCGTGGCCCTGTGCGTGCGCTCTTGTGCCGAGCTGCTGGAACGGGAGCAGAGCGAGCAAAACGAAAAACGGCGCCTGCGCAGCGTCCTGGACGCGGCCGCGGACCCCTTCGTGATTTCCTCGGGCAGCGACGGCGCGCGCCACTGGGCCGCCATGCAGCGCGCGCTCGACTCGCTGCTCACCGACGGCTCCAAGCGCTCGCTCGACCAGACGCGCTTCCACGACGCCATGCTCGTCTCCTGCGCGCAGCTCGTCATGGGCAAGCACAACCTCGAGGCCGAGCGAGACTCCATGCTCGCGCAGCTCCAACGAGACAATCTGCCTTTTGCGACTTTGATCATGTGCCCACGCCGCTGGGGCAAGTCGACCAGTGTCGCCATGTTCTGTTCGGCTCTTCTGTTTACCACTCCAAGAGTTCGACTTTTGATCATGGCCACCCAGCGCAAATCAGCATCGTTGCTGATGAAGAGCACCCTCCACTACTTCACACAGTTCGAGGGCGGCTCGGCGCGCATCGCCGAGAATAACGCTTTCAAATTCACGGTTAAGTCCTCCGACTTTGCAGGCTCGCGCGCCGAGGCGCTGCGCACCGGCGCCGTCAGCTGCGTCACGGCCTGTGCCCCGACTGCAGGCAGCCTACGTGGAGAGAGCGCGAACCTCGTCCTCATAGATGAGGCAGCGTTTATACCCGTGTCTACGCTCAGCGTGCTGGCCCCGCTCCTTTCGGTTGAGAACACTTCTCTTGTTTGTATCTCGACGCCGGCCGGCCACGACAATTACTACTCAAAGCTGTTCCAAAAGCCCAAGGACGCGGACGACGACCCGCTGGACCAGGCGTTCCTCCGGTTCCACGTCGATCTGCTGTGCGACGCGTGCCGTGAAGCTGGCACGATTCGGACGTGCGACCATAACGCACACCTGATGCCGTCTTGGCTAGGCACAGGTGGGAAACGACGGGCCGAGTCTCTGATAAATTCGGACGAGATGTACGCCCAAGAGCTCATGGGCAGCATCGTCAAAAATTCTGGGGGTCTGTTCTCGGGCGCGGCAGTCTCACGCTTTTTGGGGCCAGTGTTGGACCCCGAGGAAAAGTTGGAGAAGCTCAACTCGAAGCGCCTCGCGGTCGGGGCGTTTGCGCCTCCCCAACAGCTCTCGCGTCTGGCGGCAGCGCGAGAAGCAGCCGTCGCAGCGGTTAAGAGTGCGGGCGAGCGCCTGAGCTTCCGGTCGAGACCGACAGTCTACGTGTTTGTGGATCCCGCGGGCGGCGGTGCGTCGGAGACCGCTGCTATTGCTATTGTGCACTCGGAAGAAGGCAAAATAGTTGTGGTTGGCCTGTGTTCCTTGGCCAAAACGCCGGCCGGGGACGAAATTGAAAAAGGGCTGCCGTCGTTCTTCCGCCAACTGCAGAACCACCCGGACCTAGAGGAATGTCATCTTGTCGTAGGTAAAATGTTTCTCTTGGCGTAATTGCAGACAACTTTGTTTTCTTTTGCGTGCTGTTTTTTTAGGGATCGAAAACAACTACGGAGGTCAAACTCTGGTTCGACTTCTCTTGGAGCGCTACGTAGCCCCCGTGCTTGCAAGCTGGACAGAGTGGCGAGATCCTCTTCAAGAATCGAAAGAGACTCTGCAAAAAATTGGATTGTGTACAAATAGAAACTGTCAGACCACGGGATGCCATTTATTACAAGACTTTCTAAGACGAAACCTCCTGACGATAGCGCAAAATTATGTTTCGGTAGGCAGAAATTCTAGGCTAGACATGCTAAAATCGTTTGAACAACAGCTTCTTAATGTGCGCCAAGACCAAGCTGGAGGGATTTCAGGGAAAACAACACAGGGAAATAAAGATGATTTGGCTATGTCACTTATCCTCTGTCTGTACTGGTGTCACGTGTCGGGCTAGAAGCAAAAAATAAAAAGAATTGCTTTGATCTTATTTTAATATTGAAAAATTGAAGTAAAAAAAAGAAAAAAAAGGAAAGAGTCGGGGGGGGGGGTGGGAGGGGTTAGCACCACCGACAAAAAGAGGGGTGGGGGTTACAGTGCATCGTCGGAATCCGATTCGTCTGACTCTGAATCGTCGTCGCCATTGCCCAACGGCAGCTCGCGCAAGATGGACGCGGCCGTAGCCAGCGGCTTATCCTTGATCGTAGCGTACTCGTGCTCCCATGCATACAGCACGCGGCAACCAGGGGGCATTCTCTGTCGAAGGTAGTACATCTGGGCCATCGTTTCTTGGTATAAATGTCTGTTGCTGCGCCCGCTAACCCGTGATCGTCCGTGAGCATGCTCGGGATGGCCCCGCGGAAACCAGTGGTACGCGTTGCCGTGGAACTCGTACACACAGTTGCTGGCCGCGTCGTAGCCGTCCAGCCGCAGCTTTGTGCCCGGGACTCGGGCCTCGACCCCGTGCGGCACGTCGCTGCCGTTCACAAAATGCTTGTGCTGGATTTTGCAGCCCAGTGATTGTTCTAGCCTGTCCCACAGCCTACACGCCGCGATCGAGCAGCCTGCCGCGGGCTTGGGGATCAAACCGCGCGCAAACGCGTGCTCCGCGCACAGCTTGTTGCAGCACCCGCGTTCGTCTGGAAATGCCGCGTGTTTTTTGGACTCAACAGGGCAGTCTTCGCAAGGTTTCCGCACCTTATAGCACCTGCGTTCTCTCGCATGCTCAAAGCACAGCTTGTTGCTGCGCCCTTGCTCGTCCGCATAGGTAGCTTGTTTTTTACTGCCGACCGGACAAGCTGCACAAGGTCTTGGCACTTGATAGCACCCGAGAGCTCTGGCATGCTCAGCGCAGAGGCGGTGTTTGCGCCCTTGCTCGTCCGCAAAAGTAGCATGTCTTTTACCGCCCTCCGGACAGGCTACACATGGCTTTTGCACTTCGTGGCACCCGAGGGCTCTTGCATGCTCAGCGCAGAGGCGGTCTTTGCGCCCTTGCTAGTCCGCATAGCTGGCTTGTTTTTTACTGTCGACTGGACAAGCCGCACAAGGTCTTGACACCTGATAGCACTCTAGAGCTCTCGCATGCTCAGCGCAGAGGCGGTGTTTGCGCCCTTGCTCGTCCGCAAAAGTAGCATGTCTTTTACTGCCCTCCGGGCAGGCTACGCAGGGCCTTTGCACTTCATGGCATCCGAGGGCTCTTGCATGCTCAGCGCAGAGGCGGTCTTTGTGCCCCTGCTCGTCCGCATAATTTGCCTCTTTTTTACTGTCCTCCGGACAAGCCGCACAGGGATTCCGCGCTTTATGGCATGCAGGGCTCTGGCGTGCTCAGCGCACAGGCGGTTTTTGTGCCCTTGCTCGTCCGCATAGCTAGCATATTTTTCACTGCCCTCCGGACAGGTTACGCAGGGCCTTTGCACTTCGTGGCATCCGAGGGCTCTTGCATGCTCAGCGCATAGCTTGTTGGAGCGCCCTTGCTCGTCCGCAAAGCCAGCCTCTTTTTTACTGCCCTCTGGACAGGCTACGCAGGGCCTTTGCACTTCGTGGCACCCGAGGGCTCTGGCGTGCTCAGCGCATAGGCGGTTTTGGCGCCCTTGCTCGTCCGCAAAGTGAGCATATCTTTTACTGTCATCTGGACAGGCTAGACAGGGATTCCGCACTTCGTGGCAGCCGTTTTCCTTTGCATGCCGCGCACAAGTTGGGGCTGTTGCTGCACATCCACACGGAACTTTGCGATAACGACGACCGCGTTGTTCTGCCAACATCTTAAGCACGCATATTTCCACTGTGTCCAGCCGTGAGGTTGTTTGCTTGCTCGGCTGAGAAGAGCAACGCCTGCTAACATTCTCAGCTGGTAGGCACGCCCGTTCTGTTGGTGGTCGACAACCTCCCCAACAGTCGGCAGCGCCATTGATTGGTCTCGTTTCTGTCGCTTGGTTGTTGGTGTCTCGGCTTGGGCATCGTCACTGTCTGCCAGACAGCGCTTCTTCTCTCTGGTCTTGGCTTCTCGTGGTTGAGATATACAACTCGCGGGCTGCGGGGTGGGCTGGGGCTCGTTGGCAGGGCTTTCGCGAGACGTTTGCGCTGGACGCCTGGTCACCTTTTCCCAGAGAGTGAGTTGCCTCATTCAAGCTGGTGGTAGAACCCGTACCTCGCCCCTCCCCCTAGCGCCAAGTGGTTCTCCTGGTTGCCATGTACGTACCTGGATTCGTGGCTTTTTTCTGAACGTCTTGGACAAATGAAGCAGGCAAGAGACTGTGTGTGTGGATCCCACCGAAAACGTTTGGGAACAGGGGGGGGGGGGGGGGGCCGGGTGTCCGCACTTGAGGTCAGGGAAGAAAGGGAAGGATCGTCGGGGGGGGGGGGGGGGGGGGGGGGGCCGGATGGTGTGAGAAAAAGGGCTTTTTTTGCTCTGGTTGTTTGATTTTCGTCTGTCCTTTGACCCCACCAGAGGGAGCTCAACTAGACGGGTGGAAGGATCGTCGGGGGGGGGGGGGGGGGCAGGGCTAAAGAAAGGAAAAAAGACAGAAAGAGAGAGAGAGAGAGAGAGAGAGAGAAGGGAATTGGAGCCGAGACGTAACATTTCCCGGCGGGGGGAAAACAGTAAATTTTCTCCCCCCCCGCCCGCAGGCGTTCCCCCAACAAAGAATGAAAGTTAAATCTACGATTGCTTTGCTGGCCCCCCCCCCCCAAAAAAGAACCAGGCGCAGGCGTCAAAAATTCTAGAAAAGGACCGCTAGTTGCGGCAGAGGCACAGATTTCGTCGCAATGTGCGGCACGTGATCAAAAATTTATCAGTTGAAGAATGCTGGCAAGTTGGACAAGAGGTTTTATTACACTGCGATTTAGGCGCCTTTTTTTTGTTGCTCGCGGTCTGTTGATGCAGGAGGGGGGGGGTGGGGCTAGATACTTTGCACCAGCTCGAAATGACGCAGGCAGGCTTGTCATGTTGGTACAACGGCCAGCGCCAAAACTAGTGCCAGCACAACCAGTATCACCACCGTTACCAATAAGCGGGCAGAGTATTGAAAGTCGCTATAATGGTCCAGCCAGTCAGCCATACTGAGCACTAGAGAAAAGAAGAAAATTGCCAACACAAAAATGAAAAACGCCAGGAAAAAGATCGCCACCTCGTCCCCGCGTCTTACAAATTGTAGCCCGTCAATTTCGAAGCTTATTGGGTAACTGAGCTCTTGCCCTGGAGGGCATTTCATTTTTCTCTGCGCCTTGAGACTAATTACGTTGTTTGGGTGGCTGTGCTTGTAGACGATGTCTACCTCGTCGACATGACCCAACCGTTGTCTAGTGACAGAGGTTAGCCAGTAATGGTGGCAGTGCTGTTGGTTGCGCGGTTTGAGGTGTACAAAGGTCTTCCATTGTTTGTTGCAAGGCAGGGTTAAGTTGCAACTGAGGACCTGGTTGCTGTCCTGGCACTGCATGGCCAGCGCGCTAGCAGCTAGCCACCACCACCACAGTGCGGCACTTCTTCGCATCTATGTCTTGATTTAAAGTCTTGGTTGACAATTTGTTGCAACGGCTAGATTTTAACAACAAATAATTCAGTGTCGGTCGACGGGCAGGGGGATTTGGTGTACAGTGTGGAGAGGGACGCTTTTTACCCTTGATATATCAGTTTTCCGCCGAGTCCCACGGCGTTTAAGGGCAGTAGTTTTCCACAATTTTTTGTTAAGGGGACAATCCGCTCTCCTGCACCCCCACCTCCTATCCTTCCTCCCCCCCCCCCCCCCCGGTCCGCCGCTTTTTTTTGGGGGTCGCACTAAACATTTTGGTGAGAACGAACATCTGTTGCTGTCACTGCGCGACAAAAGACGTCCGCCCCCCCCCCCCCCCCGGTCGCAATGTCTATTTCTCACTATCCTCCCTGGCGGCCCCCCCCCTCCCCAAGTGTTGGGATTGTACACGCGGGCGCGCCAAGCCGGGGTGAGAAGGCTGTGTTGGCGATAGACAGTGTACGCCTTTAATTTGCGGGCAACTGCCCCCCTCCCCCGGATTTGATAATGACGGAAAGAAAATAAGGGGTGGGAGTGCCTTTTCCGGCAGGACTGCGCCCTCTGGGAATGGAGAGTGGGGGAACGGGAATGGAGAGTGGGGGAGAGTGGGGGAGAGTGGGGGGGGGGGGGGCTCACCCCCCGCCACCGCCAGCGTCCCCCCCCCCCCCGCCTTGTTTTCTCTGTAAGCTTCTCTGGGTTTTCAATCCAAGCTGGATTTTATTTTAAATATATATTCTTCCACGTGTTCCCGGAACTTGTCGTCGCCCGTGTACAAACGACTTGCCCTCGCGGTCTGCAGGTCCAAGCGCAGCCTTTGGCGCACTTGCCCGGAAGGCATGCGCAGCAGCTCGTAGTGCCGGCCTGTGTTGTGGTGGTAATGCAAAAAGTGAAATATTAGGTACAACTCGGACGGGTCCAGGACCTGCAAGCCGAAAGGAAATCCGGCGTGCACCTCTTGCAGCAGCCCGCCCGTCGCAGAGTCCCGATCATAGCCCAGGAGGTGTTTACAGGCATTGTCTGAAACGAGCATGGCCTTTAGCAATGTGTACCTGAAGCTACGCCTTGCAGCGGACTGTTCGGGGCTGGGGGGCGTGAACCAAGACCTGAGCAGCCATTTCAGGCCATGCCCGACGGTGCGCTGCGCTATCTCGCGCGACGACACAATCGTGGTGACCAGGCGTCCGCAGTCCTCGAAGTCCTCGTCATGGTCCAGAGCTACGACCAGAACGCTGTAACCTCGGTTGTCACAGAAGCTAGGATCCGCCCCACGGCCTAGGGCCCAGGCCACGTGCTCGGGCGGACCGCAACGGGCCAGCCGCATCAGTAGCGTTGTGCTGCCGTTGTTTTCGCTCGTAAAGGGGGCGTCGATGTCGACCCCCCACGTGTCTAGCACCGCGCTGACAATCTGGCTCGACGTGCCAAACCTGGCAAGTGCCCCCCAGGTATACCGGTTATGCAGAACCGGGCGCAAGCTAGCCAGGACCTCTTTTCGCAGCTCAAAGTCGCTGGCTAGTACTGTCGACATCAGCGCGTGCAATGCCCGGAGATGCCTCCCCCTGACCTCGTCATAGCACAACGGGTCATGAGACCGCGTGACCATTTCGGCTAGTTTGGGATAAAGCTCGCCGGTTCTGACCTCTTCCCGTGCCGTCCTGATTAGCTTGAGCACTTTTTGAAACTCGACTTTCTCTCGGTCCAGCCTCTGTTCTATTAGCCACCGGTGGTATTCTTTTTCTTGGTCTAAAAGCACTTTCAATTGCTGCCGCTGTCGTGCGAGCCTGCTCTTGGCCGCGGTGTTGCCGCTGTCCCCGATGTTGGCGTGGCCCTTCAGGCTGCGCTCGAAAGCTATGAGCGCCTTTGAAATAGCCGGCAACGCACGTTCGATCTTGCCTTCGTTGCCCGGCGTGAGCTCCAGTTCGCCTAACGCCGGCGTCTCCACGTTGAGCACGTACGTCCGGCCATCGAATTCGTACTCGCACGATTGGTTGACGTACCGCTCGTCGTCGGTCCATTGCATGGCCGCCAGCAAAAAAAAGGATCCGGTGCTTTTTTTTTGTTGGTTTTACTTTTTGTACGTGAAATTGGGGGGGGGGGGGAGGGGAAACAAGAGAGAGAGAGCGGTTTTCTGTTTATTGTTTTTTCTTTTGGGCAGGATGCCAGCACACCACTCCGGGGCAGGCGGCCCTTCCCCCCCCCCCCCCACCCCCGGACCAAAAAGCCTGCTTCCCCCTCCCACCCCCCCGTCTCGCACGTTGAAATGTTCCGCTGATTTTTTGTTTTTTCAGAATTCTTGGTTGTTTTCTTTTGCCCCCCCTGGCCACAAAAATTTCCGCACTCCTTTTGCCCCTCCATTTCGATGCAGCCCGCGACCGCGGACGCTGCGGTTGAGAGCCTGCGCGCCGTGTGGAACCTGCGGCGCCAGAGCCAGCCCGCCGCGCGCGAGGCCACCGTGCCACCTTTGCTGGCGGCGCCGTCCAACGGGCTGCTGGGCGTCGTGGCCCTGTGCGTGCGCTCTTGTGCCGAGCTGCTGGAACGGGAGCAGAGCGAGCAAAACGAAAAACGGCGCCTGCGCAGCGTCCTGGACGCGGCCGCGGACCCCTTCGTGATTTCCTCGGGCAGCGACGGCGCGCGCCACTGGGCCGCCATGCAGCGCGCGCTCGACTCGCTGCTCACCGACGGCTCCAAGCGCTCGCTCGACCAGACGCGCTTCCACGACGCCATGCTCGTCTCCTGCGCGCAGCTCGTCATGGGCAAGCACAACCTCGAGGCCGAGCGAGACTCCATGCTCGCGCAGCTCCAACGAGACAATCTGCCTTTTGCGACTTTGATCATGTGCCCACGCCGCTGGGGCAAGTCGACCAGTGTCGCCATGTTCTGTTCGGCTCTTCTGTTTACCACTCCAAGAGTTCGACTTTTGATCATGGCCACCCAGCGCAAATCAGCATCGTTGCTGATGAAGAGCACCCTCCACTACTTCACACAGTTCGAGGGCGGCTCGGCGCGCATCGCCGAGAATAACGCTTTCAAATTTACTGTTAAGTCCTCCGACTTTGCAGGCTCGCGCGCCGAGGCGCTGCGCACCGGCGCCGTCAGCTGCGTCACGGCCTGTGCCCCGACTGCAGGCAGCCTACGTGGAGAGAGCGCGAACCTCGTCCTCATAGATGAGGCAGCGTTTATACCCGTGTCTACGCTCAGCGTGCTGGCCCCGCTCCTTTCGGTTGAGAACACTTCTCTTGTTTGTATCTCGACGCCGGCCGGCCACGACAATTACTACTCAAAGCTGTTCCAAAAGCCCAAGGACGCGGACGACGACCCGCTGGACCAGGCGTTCCTCCGGTTCCACGTCGATCTGCTGTGCGACGCGTGCCGTGAAGCTGGCACGATTCGGACGTGCGACCATAACGCACACCTGATGCCGTCTTGGCTAGGCACAGGTGGGAAACGACGGGCCGAGTCTCTGATAAATTCGGACGAGATTTACGCGCAAGAGCTCATGGGCAGCATCGTCAAAAATTCTGGGGGTCTGTTCTCGGGCGCGGCAGTCTCACGCTTTTTGGGGCCAGTGTTGGACCCCGAGGAAAAGTTGGAGAAGCTCAACTCGAAGCGCCTCGCGGTCGGGGCGTTTGCGCCTCCCCAACAGCTCTCGCGTCTGGCGGCAGCGCGAGAAGCAGCCGTCGCAGCGGTTAAGAGTGCGGGCGAGCGCCTGAGCTTCCGGTCGAGACCGACAGTCTACGTGTTTGTGGATCCCGCGGGCGGCGGTGCGTCGGAGACCGCTGCTATTGCTATTGTGCACTCGGAAGAAGGCAAAATAGTTGTGGTTGGCCTGTGTTCCTTGGCCAAAACGCCGGCCGGGGACGAAATTGAAAAAGGGCTGCCGTCGTTCTTCCGCCAACTGCAGAACCACCCGGACCTAGAGGAATGTCATCTTGTCGTAGGTAAAATGTTTCTCTTGGCGTAATTGCAGACAACTTTGTTTTCTTTTGCGTGCTGTTTTTTTAGGGATCGAAAACAACTACGGAGGTCAAACTCTGGTTCGACTTCTCTTGGAGCGCTACGTAGCCCCCGTGCTTGCAAGCTGGACAGAGTGGCGAGATCCTCTTCAAGAATCGAAAGAGACTCTGCAAAAAATTGGATTGTGTACAAATAGAAACTGTCAGACCACGGGATGCCATTTATTACAAGACTTTCTAAGACGAAACCTCCTGACGATAGCGCAAAATTATGTTTCGGTAGGCAGAAATTCTAGGCTAGACATGCTAAAATCGTTTGAACAACAGCTTCTTAATGTGCGCCAAGACCAAGCTGGAGGGATTTCAGGGAAAACAACACAGGGAAATAAAGATGATTTGGCTATGTCACTTATCCTCTGTCTGTACTGGTGTCACGTGTCGGGCTAGAAGCAAAAAATAAAAAGAATTGCTTTGATCTTATTTTAATATTGAAAAATTGAAGTAAAAAAAAGAAAAAAAAGGAAAGAGTCGGGGGGGGGGGTGGGAGGGGTTAGCACCACCGACAAAAAGAGGGGTGGGGGTTACAGTGCATCGTCGGAATCCGATTCGTCTGACTCTGAATCGTCGTCGCTATTGCCCGGCGGCAGCTCGCGCAAGATGGACGCGGCCGAAGCCAGCGGCTTATCCTTGATCGTAGCGTACTCGTGCTCCCATGCATACAGCACGCGGCAACCAGGGGGCATTCTCTGTCGAAGGTAGTACATCTGGGCCATCGTTTCTTGGTATAAATGTCTGTTGCTGCGCCCGCTAACCCGTGATCGTCCGTGAGCATGCTCGGGATGGCCCCGCGGAAACCAGTGGTACGCGTTGCCGTGGAACTCGTACACACAGTTGCTGGCCGCGTCGTAGCCGTCCAGCCGCAGCTTTGTGCCCGGGACTCGGGCCTCGACCCCGTGCGGCACGTCGCTGCCGTTCACAAAATGCTTGTGCTGGATTTTGCAGCCCAGTGATTGTTCTAGCCTGTCCCACAGCCTACACGCCGCGATCGAGCAGCCTGCCGCGGGCTTGGGGATCAAACCGCGCGCAAACGCGTGCTCCGCGCACAGCTTGTTGCAGCACCCGCGTTCGTCTGGAAATGCCGCGTGTTTTTTGGACTCAACAGGGCAGTCTTCGCAAGGTTTCCGCACCTTATAGCACCTGCGTTCTCTCGCATGCTCAAAGCACAGCTTGTTGCTGCGCCCTTGCTCGTCCGCATAGGTAGCGTGTTTTTTACTGCCGACCGGACAAGCTGCACAAGGTCTTGGTACTTGATAGCACCCGAGAGCTCTGGCATGCTCAGCGCAGAGGCGGTGTTTGCGCCCTTGCTCGTCCGCAAAAGTAGCATGTCTTTTATTGCCCTCCGGACAGGCTACACATGGCTTTTGCACTTCGTGGCACCCGAGGGCTCTTGCATGCTCAGCGCAGAGGCGGTCTTTGCGCCCTTGCTAGTCCGCATAGCTGGCTTGTTTTTTACTGTCGACTGGACAAGCCGCACAAGGTCTTGACACCTGATAGCACTCTAGAGCTCTCGCATGCTCAGCGCAGAGGCGGTGTTTGCGCCCTTGCTCGTCCGCAAAAGTAGCATGTCTTTTATTGCCCTCCGGACAGGCTACGCAGGGCCTTTGCACTTCATGGCATCCGAGGGCTCTTGCATGCTCAGCGCAGAGGCGGTCTTTGTGCCCCTGCTCGTCCGCATAATTTGCCTCTTTTTTACTGTCCTCCGGACAAGCCACACATGGATTCCGCGCTTTATGGCATCCGAGGGCTCTGGCATGCTCAGCGCACAGGCGGTTTTTGTGCCCTTGCTCATCCGCGTAGCTAGCATATCTTTTACTGCCCTCCGGACAGGCTACGCAGGGCCTTTGCACTTCGTAGCATCCGAGGGCTCTTGCATGCTCAGCGCATAGCTTCTTGGAGCGCCCTTGCTCGTCCGCAAAGCCAGCCTCTTTTTTACTGCCCTCTGGACAGGCTACGCAGGGCCTTTGCACTTCGTGGCACCCGAGGGCTCTGGCGTGCTCAGCACATAGGCGGTTTTTGCGCCCTTGCTCGTCCGCAAAGTGAGCATATCTTTTACTGTCATCTGGACAGGCTAGACAGGGATTCCGCACTTCGTGGCAGCCGTTTTCCTTTGCATGCCGCGCACAAAGTTGGGGCTGTTGCTGCACATCCACACGGAACTTTGCGATAACGACGACCGCGTTGTTCTGCCAACATCTTAAGCACGCATATTTCCACTGTGTCCAGCCGTGAGGTTGTTTGCTTGCTCGGCTGAGAAGAGCAACGCCTGCTAACATTCTCAGCTGGTAGGCACGCCCGTTCTGTTGGTGGTCGACAACCTCCCCAACAGTCGGCAGCGCCATTGATTGGTCTCGTTTCTGTCGCTTGGCTGTTGGTGTCTCGGCTTGGGCATCGTCACTGTCTGCCAGACAGCGCTTCTTCTCTCTGGTCTTGGCTTCTCGTGGTTGAGATATACAACTCGCGGGCTGCGGGGTGGGCTGGGGCTCGTTGGCAGGGCTTTCGCGAGACGTTTGCGCTGGACGCCTGGTCACCTTTTCCCAGAGAGTGAGTTGCCTCATTCAAGCTGGTGGTCGAACCCGTACCTCGCCCCTCCCCTAGCGCCAAGTGGTTCTCCTGGTTGCCATGTACGTACCTGGATTCGTGGCTTTTTTCTGAATGTCTTGGACAAATGAAGCAGGCAAGAGACTGTGTGTGTGGATCCCACCGAAAACGTTTGGGAACAGGGGGGGGGGGGGGGGGCCGGGTGTCCGCACTTGAGGTCAGGGAAGAAAGGGAAGGATCGTCGGGGGGGGGGGGGGGGGGGGGGGGGCCGGATGGTGTGAGAAAAAGGGCTTTTTTTGCTCTGGTTGTTTGATTTTCGTCTGTCCTTTGACCCCACCAGAGGGAGCTCAACTAGACGGGTGGAAGGATCGTCGGGGGGGGGGGGGGGGCAGGGCTAAAGAACGGAAAAAAGACAGAAAGAGAGAGAGAGAGAGAGAGAGAGAGAAGGGAATTGGAGCCGAGACGTAACATTTCCCGGCGGGGGGAAAAACAGTAAATTTTCTCCCCCCCCGCCCGCAGGCGTTCCCCCAACAAAGAATGAAAGTTAAATCTACGATTGCTTTGCTGGCACCCCCCCCCAAAAAAAGAACCAGGCGCAGGCGTCAAAAATTCTAGAAAAGGACCGCTAGTTGCGGCAGAGGCACAGATTTTGTCGCAATGTGCGGCACGTGATTAAAAATTTATCAGTTGAAGAATGCTGGCAAGTTGGACAAGAGGTTTTATTACATTGCGATTTATGCGCTTTTTTTTGTTGCTCGCGGTCTGTTGATGCAGGAGGGGGGGGGGGGGGCTAGATACTTTGCACCAGCTCGAAATGACGCAGGCAGGCTTGTCATGTTGGTACAACGGCCAGCGCCAAAACTAGTGCCAGCACAACAAGTATCACCACCGTTACCAATAAGCGGGCAGAGTATTGAAAGTCGCTATAATGGTCCAGCCAGTCAGCCATACTGAGCACTAGAGAAAAGAAGAAAATTGCCAACGCAAAAATGAAAAACACCAGGAAAAAGATCGCCACCTCGTCCCCGCGTCTTACAAATTGTAGCTCGTCAATTTCGAAGCTTATTGGGTAACTGAGCTCTTGCCCTGGAGTGCATTTCATTTTTCTCTGCGCCTTGAGACTAATTATTGTTTGGGTGGCTGTGCTTGTAGACGATGTCTACCTCGTCGACATGACCCAACCGTTGTCTAGTGACAGAGGTTAGCCAGTAATGGTGGCAGTGCTGTTGGTTGCGCGGTTTGAGGTGTACAAAGGTCTTCCATTGTTTGTTGCAAGGCAGGGTTAAGTTGCAACTGAGGACCTGGTTGCTGTCCTGGCACTGCATGGCCAGCGCGCTAGCAGCTAGCCACCACCACCACAGTGCGGCACTTCTTCGCATCTATGTCTTGATTTAAAGTCTTGGTTGACAATTTGTTGCAACGGCTAGATTTTAACAACAAATAATTCAGTGTCGGTCGACGGGCAGGGGGATTTGGTGTACAGTGTGGAGAGGGACGCTTTTTACCCTTGATATATCAGTTTTCCGCCGAGTCCCACGGCGTTTAAGGGCAGTAGTTTTCCACAATTTTTTGTTAATGGGACAATCCGCTCTCCTGCACCCCCACCTCCTATCCTTCCTCCCCCCCCCCCCCCCCCGGTCCGCCGCTTTTTTTTTGGGGTCGCACTAAACATTTTGGTGAGAACGAACATCTGTTGCTGTCACTGCGCGACAAAAGACGTCCGCCCCCCCCCCCCCCCCCGGTCGCAATGTCTATTTCTCACTATCCTCCCTGGCGGCCCCCCCCCTCCCCAAGTGTTGGGATTGTACACGCGGGCGCGCCAAGCCGGGATGAGAAGGCTGTGTTGGCGATAGACAGTGTACGCATTTAATTTGCTGGCAACTGCCCCCCTCCCCCGGATTTGATAATGACGGAAAGAAAATAAGTGGTGGGAGAGGGGGGTGGAAGTGCTAAGAAAAACAAAGCCAAGGCCCCCCCTTCCCCAGCCCCCGCGCGCCCTTCCCTTCCTCTCCCCTCCCAAGATTTGTGATGAGATAGATGGTATCCCTTGTTTTAATAACTTTTGTTGTTTTATTATTAGGTTGTGGTGTCTTATTCTTTTTGTTGAGGCTAGGAACGAGTCATCACAGAGCAAGGTTCGCGACAATATACTTGCGCGGAATGCAGCGGGCCTAGAAGAAATCCTGTGCCTCTGTGTTGCACATCCGGGCCAGCTTGAGTTTCTCGACACACAGCTGATACTAGGCTGTTTCGGGGCGGACCAGCCCGTGGGGCTAGTCCAGTGTAATTAAGAACAAGTCGTCTCACAGGATTTCCTGACAGAGAGTGATTTCTAGTTCCAGCTCCGTTTCGAGGTCCTCCGCGTGGCCACAGGCGTTTTTCGCCAACAGATACAAGAACAAGTGGGCCAGAAGCAAAATTGTTCAGTTTGCAGCTGGGCAAACGCGCGCAGACGATCCGCACCACCTTTGTGCGTAAGCGTGCCATCAACTCGGCTGAAACGAGCCAGAGCGCAGGGTTTGCGGGGCGCAACACTTGTGCTACACTGTACTGTAGCGTAGCGACAGCCTCCTCGTTAGCATCGACATATGCATCCTCGTCTTCTTCGGCCCCTTCTGCCTCTGCTGTTCCGCGCACCTCCTTCGCGTGCACAGTGAGCGACCTAGCCAGACGCTCGCAGAAGACCCGTTCCTGCTAGTTCATTAGCAGAGACCAGCGCGGGTCTCCCTTGCAGGTCGAGCACGTGGTGTGCTGCTCAGCATCGGTCTTGTCATCGTCCGAGTGCAACACAGGCACTGCGCCTAGCAAGAGCTTGCGCCGTTTACAGGCGCTCTCTTCCTGCAAGCGTGTGATGGTCATTTGTTGTTTCAGGGCTATGTCCGCTAGCGTAAGCAGAGCTTCCTGCTATGATAACTCGTTCCCTTTCTCGCAACTTCATATTCTGTGCCTGTATCACCATATCCTTTGCATCGATAGTCGTGTCCTTAGGCCTCGAGCAATTTCTGAAGGTGAGTAATCACGGTAGTCTTGAGTGCCAAGCACTCCTGCAAGGCAGCCGAGTCATCGAAGCCCGCCAAGCCAGCGCGCATAGCATCTCGAACTTCGGGCGCCAGCTCCTGTCGTCGAACATGCAGTGCCTTTTCCAGCGCTTCGTCGCCAGTAGAAGCACGGGTAGCGAGGTTCGCCATCTCGGCGCGCAGTGCCTTGCAACGCGGATGGTCGAAGTACGAGAAGACTGTTAGCAGATCCTTGAACCGCACGCAGGGCACGCTCCGGCCTTCGCCATCCTTGACCTCCCTCGCTGGTAGCATCGCACCTATGTCGGCCCGCACGGAAACGCAAAAAACTTCACGGGAAAATGTTTAGTGATATTTATTACTCTAAACTTGTGTGCCACCTGAGACTACTTTTTTCTGGCAGAATCCATAGAACAATAAGTGAACTAGGAAATGGCATCTGTGACAGCAAAGTATCCGCCCGGAGCGAGTCGAACCTTCGCAAAATCTTCTTGTCTGAGTTTCATGAGCAAGCGGTTTAGCGTCACGGATGCAGTTTAGCGTCATGCCCAGGACTGCTATTTCCGTCATAACATCGGGAGGGTACTGTAGGCATCACCCCCCGGATAGCAGGTAAAAAGTACTTTTTCCTGATGACAGGTGCACCAGCCTATTTTTCAGTATTATTTGTCAGGATTGGACCTGATGCTATTTTATTACTGGTCTGTTTCCGTTTTCCTTGTCGGCTTCACTGAGCTAATATAACGAGACATCATTCTCATCTTTTGAGGACTGTGTTTGGTTGTATTACCGACTTTTTACGAGCTATCATTGGGGGCATTACAGATAGATAGATAGATAGATACAGGTAGATAGATATTTAGATACAGATAGAAAGAAAATATATATATATTATATAAAAAAATATATATATATAGATAGATAGATAGATAGATAGATACTAGTAGATAGGTAGATAGATAGATAGATAGATTAGACAGATAAACAGATAGACAGAAAGACAGATAGATCTAGAAAAGCAAAAGGACAGCAGACAGAAGACAAATGCACCACGCCGAACGGGGTGGGCAGATAGAGATATCTATCTATCTATCTATCTACAGTTACTTGCAAAGATTGCGAAGCTTTTGCAGATTGAATCTTCCCTATGAAAACAGCAGCGTAAAAGAAAGTCAGTGCCACGGTTTGGAAAACAAACTAAGCATAATTTCAAGGAAAACTCAGCTGGTGGATGTGACTTTTTTAATTATATGATCAAAGAAATGAGTGGACCACACTTTTGTTGCGCAAATCGAGGCTTCCAAGAGTCCCACATAATCATATTGATAAGTACTAGATCCCACATGTAACACCACCAGTCAATGTTATTATTGCCGCGGCCAAGTCCAATGATCACTCGCTATCATTACACTATGCTACTTTAACCCAACTGAATCATAGTTTTTGAGCCGTTGATTCGCCGATGATTATGTATCGCTACCCTCCCTGGTTAGTGACAAAAAATCAAAATCAAAATCAGTCAAAACAAAAACAAAAACAAAGAAACAGCTCATTCCAAATCAGACTACGCAAACCGCCGTTTGACTCCCCAAAGCTCACTGTTCAAATAAATATAAATACCGAATTTAGAACGACCAAATCAAACTGCAGGGTGCAAACCTCTCCACAACTCAGTGATCAGACAAATAAAAAATATGAAGATGTGCAACGATTAGGCTGCAAGGGGTGGGCACTGGCACACGATGTGCAGTCAATGTAGCTCCTGCAGTCTCAGCCAACTTCTTGACAGTGCTGACATTGTCTAACATGTAAAAAGCTCTAGCTTTCTGCGTCAGGTCTTGCTCGTGTCGGCCCCTCGCGACCGGTCTAGGTACAGGTGTCGGGAGTCGAGGCCTGGAAGTTGCAAGAACCGAGCTGCGGTACGAGAGGATCACACAGACGGCTGTTGGTTCCAAAGTTAGTACACGCTATTACCTGTACAGGAGAAGAAGAAGGAAATGCAAATGAAATGCTGACGCTTCTGTGCGTGGCTTGTGCAAATGAAATATACCCGCGCGTCCGTGCGATCCAATAGTCTGACTCTATTCATCACAGAAGTGGCATATGCACTCAAACTTCGAGAACTTATCATTATATCACAGGAATGCATACGGATGGAAATGATTAATAATGAAATGGATGTTTATCGATAATGAGGCTCCGGTAAGGAAGAGAGG
>WBZZ01000691.1:70000-72500 GCA_019918135.1 Paulinella micropora
TAGATAGATAGATAGATAGATAGACAGATAGACAGATAGATAGACAGATAGGTAGATAGGTTTGGTCTATCAGCTCTGCATATCCGAAGACATAGGCATCCATTCCACCCCGCCTCCAGTTGGAGGCTGGGCAGCGGGCTGGGAAGGAGCACTAAGCTCCGGATTTATGCAGTCTGAAGGTTCTACGCGTGTCCTCTTGTGGGGTCTTTGAGTGTCTGAGACGGAGGTAGATAGGTAGATTAGATAGATAGATAGATAGGTAGGTAGGTAGGTAGATAGATAGATAGATAGATAGATAGACAGATAGATAGATAGATAGATAGATGGATTGAGTTGACACAGAGAAAAAGAATTCGAATAATAGAGGATATGATTTATACGAGTATTTGTCTCTAAATATACACAAGTCAAAGAGTTCTTTGTGTCTAAATGTACAGAAAGAGACGCATGTGCAACGATGCAGAAAAGCAAAAAATAGAGAATCAATAGACACAGCGCACCAAAGACCACAACATGTCACAGTAACCAAAGTGCCAACGGCGAGCTAAAGAGCGTACCTTTGCGGTGTTCCAGCTGCTCAAGGACTGGTTGAAGCTGGAGGCTTGACCAAACATGGACTGCATGTCGGTCACCTAGGCAGCCAACGGTAGAGGCGGGTCGTGGGCAAGGCTTAAAGAAATAAGGATCCACGACACGCAGAACAGGAAACAAACAGGACACCCGCCCGACTCAGGAGAAAGCCTGAGGATAGCAGGTCTGAACAGAAGAGAATGGAAAAAAAAGGGGGAAAGAGAAAGAAACAAAGAAAACGGAAAGAAGAAAGAGAGCGAGCAGATCTAGAAAAGCAAAAGGACAGCAGACAGAAGACAGATGCACCACGCCGAACGGTGAGCAGATAGAGATATCTACCTATCTATCTATCTACCTATCTACCTACCTACCTACCTATCTATCTATCTATCTATCTATCTATCTATCTATCTATCTATCTATCTATCTATCTATCCCTGGAGACGGTCTCTGCCACTGGCAACTCAGCCTGGGGTTCAGATCTAACTATCTCCTACAATGACGATTTTGTGTCCGCCGTTAATCGCGCGCAGCGCAAGGGCTAAACAGGCAACCAACTCCTGACCATGGCTGATGAAGTCGGGGCGTGATGCAAAGGGTTGATGAAGTCGGGGTTGTAGAAGGTAACTCACAACGAGCGTGAACTCCTGAAACCTCGACTTACTCATGGCATCATCTCCTTAGGGCACACGCTCCTGGGCAGTGTTCTAGTGTTGTCCCGAATAGTTCAAAAGGGCTCGGCTACCTTTCGGCTTGAACTGGGCACAGACACCAACCACAGCGAGACAGTGGTTGGTGTGCAGCTTGGCCGGTGCTGAAAGTTCTTGTCCGGTAAGCCACGCCCATAGATTAAACATTAAACATATCTATCTATCTATCTATATATCAATCAATCAATCAATCAATCAATCAATCAATCAATCAATCTATCTATGTATCTATACTATAGATAGATATATAGGTAGATAGATAGATAGATAGATACTTAGATAGAAAGTAAGAAAGAAAGAAAGATAGATAGATAGATAGATAGATAGATAAGTACATAGGTAGATAGATAGGTAGGTAGATCGGTGGATAGGTAGGTATGTAGAAGATTAACGAGCTAATACAGAAAGAGACAGTATGTACAAAGTAGGTAGGTAGGTAGATAGATAGATAGATAGCTTAGATGGCTAGAGAATTAGAAAGCTTCATTAGATAGATAGATAGATAGATAGATAGATAGATAGATAGATAGATAGATAGATAGATAGATAGACAAAGGACACCAACGAGCACATCATGCATGTCACAGTAACCAAAGCTAACTACAGGGGGCTCAAGCGGGTACCTTTGAGGAGTCCCAGGTATTCGGGGGTCAAGAAAAAGAAGAAGCAGAAGAAGCAGAAGAAGAAGAAGAAGAAGAAGAAGAAGAAGAAGAAGAAGAAGAAAGGAAGAAAGAAAGAAAGAAAGAAAGAAAGAAAGAAAGGAAAAATGTTTTCGATCAAGAAGAAGAAGAAGAAGAAGAAGAAGCAGAAGAAGAAGAAGAAGAAGAAGAAGAAGAAGAAGAAGAAGAAGAAGAAGGAAAGAAGGAAGGAAGAAAGAAAGAAAGAAAGAATTTTTTCGATGAAGAGAAGGAAGAAAAGTGAAGAAGAGTTCGAACAGGTCAGAACGGCAAGAAAAAAATGTGCATACCTGTCTATCTACCTACTACCTACCTACCTACCTCCCTACTAAATACCTACCTACATATCTACCTACCTATCCACCTACCTATAGCTACCTACCTACCTGCCTACCTAGCTACATATTTTTGTTTATATTGCAATTTGCATCATTATTGCAAAGCCCAAAATGAATCTTCGTAGGTAGATAGACAGGTAGATAGCTATAGGTAGGTACAATAGGCAGGTAAATAGAATAGGCAGATAGGTAGGTAGGTAGATAG
>WBZZ01000691.1:80000-82500 GCA_019918135.1 Paulinella micropora
TTTAATGTTTAATCTATGGGCGTGGCTTAGCTTGAAAAGCCATTGCCTCCTATACTGCACACCAACCACTGTCTCGCTGTGGTTGGTGTCTGTGCTCAGTTCAAGCCGAAAGGTAGCCGAGCCCTTTTGAACTACGGGACAACACTAGAACACTCCCCAGGAGCGTGTGCCCTAAGGAGATGATGCCATGAGTAAGTCGAGGTTTCAGGAGTTCACGCTCGTTGTGAGTTACCTTCTACAACCCCGACTTCATCAACCCTTTGCATCACGCCCCGACTTCATCAGCCATGGTCAGGAATTGGTTGCCTGTTTAGCCCTTGCGCTGCGCGCGATTAACGGCGGACACAAAATCGTCATTGTAGAAGATAGTTAGATCTGAACACCAGGCTGAGTTGCCAGTGGCAGAGACCGTCTCCAGGGATAGATAGATAGATAGATAGATAGATAGATAGATAGATAGATAGATAGATAGATAGATAGATAGATAGATAGATAGATAGATAGATGGACCAAAGACATCAACGAGCACATCATGTCATACTAACAAAAACTAACTACAGCGGGCTCAAGCGGGTACCTTTGAGGAGTCCCAGGTATTCGGGGGTCAAGAAAAAGGAGAAGAAGAAGAAGGAGGAGGAGGAGGAGGAGGAGAAGAAGAAGAAGAAGACCAAGAAGAAGAAGAAGAAGAAGAAGAAGAAGAAGAAGAAGAAGAGAAGAAGAAGAAGAAGAAGAAGAAGAAGAAGAAGAAGAAGAAGAAGAAGAAGAAGAAGACGAAGAAGAAGAAGAAAGAAAGAAAAAAAAAAAAAAAAAAAAAAAGAAGAAAAAGAAGAAGAAAAGGAAGAAAAAGAAGAAGCAAGAAGAAGCAAGAAGAAGAAGCAAGAAAGAAAGAAAGGAAGAAAGGAAGGAAGAAAGAAATAAACCAAGAATTTTTTGTCATCAAGAGAAGGAAGAAACGTGAGGAAGAGTTTGAACAGCTAAGAACGGCAAGAAAAAAGTGCAGGTACGAAGATTAATTTTGGGGTTTCGAACAATGATGCAAATTGCAATATAAACAAAAGTATATAGCTAGATAGGCAGGTAGGTAGGTAGCTATAGGTAGGTGGATAGGTAGGTAGATATGTAGGTAGGTATTTAGTAGGGAGGTAGGTAGGTAGGTAGGTAGGTAGGTAGGTAGGTAGGTAGATAGGTAGATAGAATAGGCAGGTAGGGAGATAGGTAGATAGGTAGATAGGTAGATAGAATAGGCAGGTAGGGAGATAGGTAGATAGGTAGATAGGTAGGTAGGTAGGTAGGTAGGTAGATAGATAGATAGATAGATAGATAGATAGATAGATAGATAGATAAATAGATATGTTTGGTCTATCAGCTCTGCATATATCTATCTAGTTCTATCTATCTATCTACCTATCTATCTAATCTACCTATCTACCTCCGTCTCAGACACTCAAAGACCCCACAAGAGGACACGCGTAGAACCTTCAGACTGCATAAATCCGGAGCTTAGTGCTCCTTCCCAGCCCGCTGCCCAGCCTCCAACTGGAGGCGGGGTGCAATGGATGCCGATGTCTTCGTAGATAGATAGATAGATAGATAGATAGATAGATAGATAGATAGATAGATAGATAGATAGATAGATAGATAGGTGGATGGACTTTGAGTTGACGCAGAGAAAAAGAATTCGAATAATAGAGGATATGATTTATACGACTTAGTTGTGTCTAAATACACAAGTCAGAGAGTTCTTTGTGTCTAAATGTACAGAAAGAGACGCATGCGCAACGATGCAGAAAAGCAAAAAATAGAGAATCAATAGACACAGTGCACCAAAGAGCACAACATGTCACAGTAACCAAAGTGCCAACGGCGAGCTAAAGAGCGTACCTTTGCGGTGTTCCAGCTGCTCAAGGGCTGGTTGAAGCTGGAGGCTCCCCTAAACATGGACTGCATGTCGGTCACCTAGGCAGCCAACGGAAGAGGCGGGTCGTGGGCAAGGCTTAAAGAAATAAGGATACACGACACGCAGAACAGGAAACAAACAGGACACCCGCCCGACTCAGGAGAAAGCCTGAGGATAGCAGGTCTGAAAAGATGAGAACAAAAAAAAAAAAAAAAAAAAAAAAAAAAAAAAAAAAAAAAAAAAAAAAAAAAAAAAAAAAAAAAAAAAAAAAAAAAAAAAAGAGGGAAAAGAGAAAGAAACGAAGAAAATGGAAACAAGAAAGAGAGCGGCAGATGTAGAAAAGCAAAAGGACAACAGACAGAAGACAGATGCACCACGCCGAACGGTGAGCAGATAAAGATATCTATCTATCTATCTATCTATCTATCTATCTATCTATCTATACTATATATAGATATATAGATAGACAGATAGAAAGAAAGAAAGAAAGAAAGAAAGATAGATAGATAGATAGATAGATAGATAGATAGATAGATAGATAGATAGATAGATAAGTAGATAGATAGGTATAGGTAGAAGATTAACGAGGTAATACAGAAAGAG
>WBZZ01000691.1:87500-90000 GCA_019918135.1 Paulinella micropora
GATGCAAATTGCAATATAAACAAAAGTATATAGCTAGATAGGCAGGTAGGTAGGTAGCTATAGGTAGGTGGATAGGCGTCGATAGGTAGGTAGATATGTAGGTAGGTATTTGGTAAGGAGGAAGGTAGGTAGGTAGGTAGATAGACATATAGATAGGTAGATAGAATAGGCAGATAGGTAGATAGGTAGATAGATAGGTAGGTAGGTAGGTAGATAGATGGATGGAGTTTGTCGGAGTTGGCACAGAAAAAAAGAATTCGAATTATAAAGGATATGATTTATTTATACGAGTTATTTGTGTCTAAATACACGAGTCAAAGATTTCTTTGTGTTAACCCCCCCCCCCCCCCCCAAGATTTGTCTGGGCAGTTTCAAAAATGCAGACTGAAAAAATAGTCATTCCCGTGTATCTCACTTTGGAAAGCATGCAGTTCATGTCTGACCTGAGAGATGCAGGGAGCGTCTGATGCTGTCCAACCCCCGAGTGTTACTGCTCTGAACTGGCTCCCACCATCTCCAAGGCAGGCGCCTCCCCAGTGCCGCACGTCAACCAACTTAGACGCCATAGTGGCGTATGTGCTGATGAAACTGAAGCCATTCAGCAGCCCGACAATCGAGACATCATACAAAGAGGCTTGGCTATATTGATGGTAACAGTTGTTCCAAGTGTTGCAGTAAGAAGAGCTACCATCTCCCCAGTCCACCTGGAAATTGTAGGTTCCTGTCGGGGCCAAAGGGAACGTCAGGGTTTCCCCCGCTGCAACAGGCAGACGAGTTGTGCCATGAAACCCATCATGACGCAAGTTAGATAATCTTATCCAGTCATTGTCTTAGCCAGTAGTGCGTACAATTTTCAGAGAAGAGGGAAGAGAAGAAGGAGGAGGAGGAGAAGGAGGAGGAGGAGGAAGAGAAGGAGGAAGAGAAGGAGGAAGAGAAGGAGGAAGAGAAGGAGCCTCAGGAAGAGGAGGAAGAGAAGGAGGAAGAGAAGGAAAAAGGGAATTCGTGCAATCGTATCAAGAAGAAGGAAGAGAATGAAGAAGAAGGAAGAAGTAGAAGAAGGAAGAAGAAGAAGAAGAAGAAGAAGAAGAAGAAGAAGAAGAAGAAGAAGAAGAAGAAGAAGAAGAAGAAGAAGAAGAAGAAGAAGAAGAAGAAGAAGGAAGAAGAAGAAGAAGGAAGAAGAAGGAAGAAGAAGAAGAAAGAAGAAAGAAGAAGAGAGCAAGGAAGAAGAGGAAGAAGGGAGAAGAAAGAAGAAGAAGGAGGAGGAAGGAGGAAGGAGGAGGAAGAAGAAAGTGGGAGGAAGAAGGAAGGATAAAGAAGCAAGAAGGAAGAAGGAAAAGAAGGAAAAAGAAGAAGAATATACATATATAATAATATAATATAATATAATATAATATAATATAATATAATACAATACAATATAATAGAATATAATATAATATAATATAATATAATATAATATAATATAATATGACATGACACATGACATGACATGACATGACATGATATGATATGATATGATATATGATGTGATATGATATGATATGATATGATATGATTTGATATGATATGATATGATATGATATGATATGATATGATATGATATGATAATAATGGTATGGTATGGTATGGTATGATATGGTATGGTATGGTATGGTATGTTATGGTATGGTATGGTATGGTATGGTATGATATGATATGACATGACATGACATGACATGGTATGATATGGTATGGTATGGTATGGTATGGTATGGTATGATAATAATGATATGATATAATATGATATGATATGATATGATATTATATGATATGATATGATATGATATATGATATGATATGATATGATATGGTATGGTATGGTATGGTATCATACTATGGTATGATATGATATGATATATGTGACTTGTACCAGTCATATTCCACGTGGCTACGAAATTCACAGGGCTAGGGCTAGGGCTCACGCTGCGGCTTGAAGTAAAGGATCTGCTAGGAAGAGTACTGACGGAAACGCTGCTGGTCGCCGAGCTCGTCGCAGACTGAGAGGCCGAAACGCTCAACGAGCTCGTCGCAGACTCAGAGGCCGAAACGCTCACCGACACCGAGCTCGTCGCAGACTGAGAGGCCGAAACGCTCAACGAGCTCGTCGCAGACTGAGAGGCCGAAACGCTCACCGACACCGAGATCGTCGCAGACTGGGAAGCAGTGACACTTTCGGACGCACTGGCAGAAGCGCTCGTTCTCGGGCTGCTGCTAGGACTGGGTGACTCAGAAGTGGTGGAGGAAGCGCTTGGAGAAGAAGACGTTGGACTGGTGGTCAAGCTTTCGGAGGCAGTTGCAGACATGGGCAACCAGCTGGTCGAGGGCGTCGAGCTGACATGAGCAGTGCTGGCCGAGGGTTGGGACATGGGCGACGGGCTGGTCGAGGGAGTCGAGCTTACAGAAACCACGCTGGCCGAGGGCGTCCTGCCAACAGAAGCGGTCGGCGATTGCGAAAGCGAGC